>PVIU01003630.1:0-141363 GCA_004026605.1 Ondatra zibethicus
TGGACACTGCACTCCCATCCCCTCCGTGGACACTGCACTCCCATCCCCTCCGTGGACACTGCACTCCCATCCCCTCTGTGGACACTGCACTCCCATCTCCTTCGTGGACACTGCACTCCCATCCCCTCTGTGAACACTGCACTCACACCTCCTCTACTTATTCTGCACTCTCATCCTCTTACTGAAAACACCACTTGCATCCCTTGCCAGAACTGATGGCATTCCATGGTCCCAGAATGATGGAGTGGGGGCAGAAAGGGCTATTGGAGGCAGCCATATGAAAGTCTTTCCAAGAGATGCTGTACAGGAGACAGGGTTCCATAGACTCTCAGCTGCCAGAGGTGACTCAAGGATGCTGGAGAGACTAAGCATCAAGGTTCAGTGCCAGACAGTGATGAAGAAAAGCCTGAATCCAGATCATCTGAGTCATTGCAATGATGGTCCATAGATCAGCAGCTGGTCTGTCTTCCCATGTCTAAATCCAGATCATGTTAATCATGGCAATGGTGGTCCATAGATTGGTGACTGATCTACCATCCCACTCCTCCAACCCTCATGTCCCAGCATGGAAATGGAGTGACCTGAACAAGGTGGAGATCTGATTTTTTATCCTTTGCTGAAGATCAAGTCAGAATAAAATTGATTTATACAAATACAGCTTTCTCTCTCTCTCTTTCTCTCTCTCTCTCTCCTCTCTCTCTTTCTATGTGTGCGTGCATATGTGGGTATGCATGGGTGTGTGTGTGTGTGTGTGTGTGTGTGTGTGTGTGTGTGTGTGTGTGTGTGTGATTATACACGCATGTGTGAGTGCATGTGGAGAGCAGAAGTCAATCTTGGCAGTGTTTCTCAGGTGCCATCTACCTTGTTTATTTGAGACAGGGCCTATGAGCAGCCTGCAAGTCACCCAGTAAGCAGACAAACTGGACAATGAGGCCCAGGGATTAGACTATCTCTACCTACCATATACTGGAATACAAGCGCAGCCTGGATTTTTTACATGGGTTCTGGAAATGGAACTCAGGCTCTCAAGTTTTCTAGGCAAGCACTTTACCAACTGAGCCATCTCATCAAGCCCAGATAAAACTTTTCACAGAGCTAGATGCAGAGGTGGTGCCAACAGGAAATAGTGTATAAACATGACAGAGTGAGCAGCATGTACCTCCCAGGCCCCAAGCCCAGAGCCACTACGGAAACCCTCTGGCACTCCCTCAAAAGAACCTCGGTGAATTCCTACTTCCTTCTCCTCTACTTGTTCCTCATGAGCCCTGTGAATAGGAATTTAAATACCATCTCCAGATCCAAGATGGCTTTTGCCCAGTGGGCGAGGGTGGCATCAGCTGGCCTATCCCTTCTCTATGTTGAGTGGGATAGGAACAGAGTTTTATTTCTTCCAAAAAGCCTTCAGCTGGGTCTTTGTTTCCAAACTTCTAAAAGAAAAAAACGTGAAAAGATAGATTCTCAAATCAACAGCAGCATCAAAGCAACTATTACTACGTTGGAGAGAACCACCAGGGCTGCCAGATGCTGAGAAGAGGCAAGGATTGCTTTGCAAAGAACAGCTCCCTCTACAGACACCTGCTCAAGTTCTGAGTCACTCCTTTGTGGTTGGAGTCAATCTCTGTGCTGCTTATCCTGACAGATAGAAAGTCTCGTCTCATGGCAGGTTGCTGCTCTCTTCTGCATACGCTTGTCCCCAGCCTCCCCTCCTCTCTCACCAGACTGAGTCAGGGACAGTCTCAAACAGACTCCAGGCCCACCACACCCCATTCCTCCCCTCTACATCTCCATCTGCCCAATCTCTCCATCTTAGTCCCCACAGTTTGCTGTCACTAGTCTAGGGGTAAAGGGTGCTGTGGACTGCTCTCCTTTGGGCATGATGTGCCCTTTGGCCTCTTGAACTCTCAGCAACTGTGTTAACTGGTAGGGACTAAGACAAGACTGAGCCCATTCATGTTTTATTATGGGGGCAGAAAGGGGCTCCCAAGTGCCCACTCCTCTCCAAGAATTTATAATTGCTACTGGGAATCTGACTTTTTTTTCTTGAGTGGTGTAACCACCCGTAAGTTTCACATACTCTTGTAAGTAACGCCAAATAAACTCATAAGATCAGTAATCCACATCTAGGTGGAGTTGTTTCTTTGTTCGCCTCTCTTCAGTAAAAAGTTTGCACAACATAGGTACGGACAGGGAGATGTCAGCATCTCTCTTCTGTGCACCAAGCAATACCTTAGGACCACACCATCTCATTCCTCACTGACAAATAGCGTCTCATCTGGTGTGTTTAGACTCAGCACTCAGGAATTGAAAATTCCTGCCCTGCAGCAGTCAGAGTTCAGCCTCATGTGCGATACAAAGACTTTTCCCTTCCACACCTACACCTGTGTTATGGCTCGGGAGACCAGGACATGGGCTGTGTTTCACTCCCCCACAGCCTCTGTCACTCCCAGCCTGGTCTCTCTGCCTTATCAAGAGTCAGAGGAGGCAAAAGGGAAGGGGTGCACTCATGTATTCTGTGCCATAGTCCTCCACCAACAATACCCTCTATGTGATATGTGTGAGTGTTGGGGTGAGGCCATGAGAACCCCCAAGCTATGCAGTGCCTGAACAAGAGAGAAAAATCCCATCCCTTTCTGCCCCTCACCTATTTCTTTATCATGTACCCCATAAGGAGTGGCATAAGCTGACGGTTTTTCTTTGGTGTCTCCCCTCTTTGTCTACTACCAGACTAACCCAGGACTACTTAGGTCCTACAGCATCCATGTGACCACAGAAAACTCTCCTTACCAAGCCAACCAGTGGAAACATCCAGGCTACTCTTACTAGTCTCTACCTTAGAAGTGACCTCTCCTACATCAAAGAGCTGAGAGTATATGACTGTTGCATACCGCTTCTGAATGGTAGAGTCTGCACCATCCCCTCCAAGGCTCCAGTGACATCATGGAAGAGAAGGTGGAAAGAACGTCAGGGCTAGAAGGAGGTGTGGGATGCTGAGGAACTCTACCTTCCAGGCATGATGTGACTCTTGAATTGTCAACACCTTAACAACAGTGATAACCTGAACAAGACGGGACCCATCTTGGAGACTCAAGGAGCTCCTTAGGCACAGACCTTCTCTGAGTATTTTAATGTAATTAGTGGTTGCTGAGGGGGCGGAGAGACATTTTCTTTCATGGTAGAGTCACTGGTTAATTCTATAAATAACCACAATTAAACTCTCTGGTACACTTACACACACAAAGAAATTAACTTTCCAGAGACTTGTAGCTATTCACAGCGCTTGATTAAATGACTGAGTACTTAGCTGTCAATCAGTGGATCATCTTTACCAACACTGCCCTTCCAAGTTTCCTGGAACATTGCAGAAGAGGGGACAGAAAGTACGTAAGTGCTAGAGGATGAGGAGGAATGCTGTGAGCTGCTGGCCTTTGAACATGATGTGGATGTCACACACATGAACTCACAGCAGCTGTGGTGAGCTGCACAAGGTCAAGTCAATGGAAAGTTCCAGCAGGGAGTAGGGAGAGTTCCCAGTGACCCACTCCTAACTAAGTGATCTTGGCAGTTGATGGCTGCTGGAGGAGGGAGCACCCAAAGGTAGGTTTCTCATGCCCAAGGGGATGATCCCAACTACAAGCACATACATACCCAGCATTAAGTGGAGTCACTGGGTTATTAAAAAACGAGGATATGGGGCCAAGTGGTGGTGGTGCACACCTTTAATCCGAGTACTCGGGAGGCAGAGAGGGGCCAGCCTGGTCTACAAGAGCTAGTTCCAAGACAGGCTCCAAAGCTACAGAGAAACCCTGTCTTGAAAAAAAAAAAAGCTGAGGATATGGATTTTGTGGGGAGATTTGTTACGGGGAAGAGATATGTTGGGGGGGGTTGGAAGGAGGAAGCAAGGGCGGGTATGCTCACTGTAAACATATATGAAATTTTCAAGGAATAAAAAAAAATGATCTTTGCAAAACATGTCCAATCTCTGTATTCATGTCACATAGCTTGCTTTTCCTGCCACTGCCCCTTGCTGGGAGCTCCCTAAGGGCAGAACTCTAGCTTCAGCTGCTCAGCAAGCACTGGGCCCTGGCATGGGCTGGGAGTCTCTCTTCCCTCTTGACTTAGAAGAGGTGGGACAAAGGGAAGAAAGAGGAGATGCCCTTTACTTTCTTTAAGCAGACAGCCTGCTACCAAAAGTGCTAACAAGAATCCCTTCTTGCATTTGTAATCACCTGTTCCCATAAACGAATACAGGGTGGCACGGGAGAGGGACATGGGCAGTGGCGATTGCAAGCCTGACTAGGGCCATAGGCCTTTGGTGAGCTCTTTAGCCTGCGATAATTAGGTCATGTTATTTTCATCCTTCTGCCTTCTGCCGAGAATCTGGAACAACAAGAAAAGCTTTGTGTGTGATCCTGCTACATATTTGAATGCTCGCACTTCTTCAAAGCCCCCATGTCAGCCTTCAGCCCCTTAAGAAGCTTGTATGCTTTGACAAGGCTGGCCCTTGCCCAGACATCCTCCTCTGCCACGCTCGATGCACTTAATGTCAGAACAACACATTCTGATGAGCAAATGTATTCTGTCTCATGTGGTTCTCTTGATTCTCTGTGCTGGTCCCAATAGTGTGGCAGACTTTCTGAAGACTGAGACTGTACTTTATACTTATTTTGTATCCCCTGTGGCTTTTATGACTTTGCTGCCAACATGAAGGTACTCAATACATATTTGAAGTGAGTTGAATTGAATTTTCAATCAGACATATGCTAGATGGAGAGAGCCCTGATATAGCTAGGGGTGCAGCTCATGGAGGAGAGAGAGATTGTATGCAGTTTCTTTTGGAAGTTTAGCTGCTGTAAAAACTGCGGAGACTTCACCTGGATGGCGTATGCTTATTTGACTCATAATGTTGTTTATATACATTTCTGGGAATAATGACCTGGGCTTGAGATACAATGTGTTGTGTCTTTTTGTAAAGGCCACACTGGGCCCTTAGGAAAATGAAGGAAAGGGAGATACGGCTTCCCTTCCTCATTGCAGCATTAACCTCTTCCTCTCCTGGAGGTCTTCTGACTAGACAGGATGCACTCCTGAAGCAAGAAATCCCCCAGAGGCCTGGTGCTGTCCATCAGATTAGTGTATCTGGTTCTCTCCTCAACTCTTTGTTCACACACAAACCCGGGAGGTATTCTAGTTTCTCTTCTGTTCCTGTGATAAAATTACCTGACAGAAAACTACTTGGGGAAGAAAGGGTTTATTTGACTTTCAATTCCAGATCACAGCCCATGACTGTGGGGAAGTCAAGGTGGGAACTTAAACCATCACCCACAGGCAAGAGCAGAAAGAGAATGCAGGCATGTATCTTTGGTTGGTCAGTTTGTTTTTAGCTACCTTTTTCCATCCTTATATGGCTTAAACCTGTGTCTAGGGAATGGGACTACCTACAATGAGCTGAGTCTTTTATATCAATTATCAAAAAAAATCCCCCACAGGCATACCTACAAGATAACCTGATCTATATAAATTCCTCATTAAAACTTTTTTCCCACTGAGGGAAGTCAGAGCAGGAACTAAAGCAGAACCCACAGAGGATTGGGTCTTAGTGGCTCACTCGCCAGCCCAGGCCCGCATGCCTAGGAGTGGTGCTTCCTACAGTGGACGCTTCCCCTCTCCCCAGAGTCTCACACACATGGTCAGAAGCCAATCTGGTCTGATAGTTTCAATTAGGTTTCCTCTTCCCAGGTGACTCTAGGTTACGTGGCGTTAACAACAAAAACTAGCCAGCACCTACACACATCCCAAATACCCCCTGTCGTGATGCCTTTACCACAGGTGATGCCACCAGATGTAGACACTGTTCTCTTGGGCCTCTAAAGCCATAAGCTCAATAGATCTTTTTCCTTTACAAGAGCCCAGCTTCATCTATTTTAGTATAGCAGAGTTTGATACAAACATCTACACTAAATAAATAAAAGATGACCCCAAGGTCTTGGAAGCCACAAGCTAATGAGGACAGAAATATTTCCTACAGCACCATCAATACCACTAAGTCACACCTGCAGGCTGTAGCCCTGTATCCTGTATCCTGGAGGCTGTAGCCCTAAGTAATACCAGTCATGCAGGCTGTAGCTCTGAGTCACACCTATATCCCTCAGGATGGAACAGGAAATCAAAACTGAGAGGATCCTTCCCTTTGCCTGGAAGGTGGTGTTGGCACTCACATCCACAGCTGGCAGGGCTAGGTTTTCTCAGCCCTGGTAGGTCCACAGACATTCTTCCTTCTTCCTGGAATCAAGAAGGCAGTGCCAAGTTCCCCATGGGCATTGGCCTGCTCCTCTGTCCATCCATCCCCATGAGAGGGCAAGCAGCCGCACTCACCAGACCAGTGAAAACAATAGGCTTCTTTAGGTTTCTTCATGTGACTCACCTCCCAGACTGATCCCAGGGGCTCAAAAAATTATTTTTAGGTTATAAGGATGCTAAGGAAGAAGAGGAGAAGGAGAAGGAGAAACTAATTAGAAGTAGATATGGGCCATTTGTGTTCAATCAGCTATGTTTAAAAGGAGACAAAATACATTGAGCAGGATGAAGACAGTTCAATAGGTATTTACCCCATAATTGTGAGAACCAGAGTTCAGAACCCCTGAACCCACATAAACACTGAGCCGAGATAGGGTGTTGCCAAGGCAACTGGCAGGCTAGTGTAATAGAACTGGGGATCTCTGGGTTCAGCAAGAGACACACTGCCTCAGGAAATAAATGGATGCAATTGAGAGAGACACTTAATGTCAACCTTTGACCTCCACACATGTGGGCACACATGCATGTGTCCACTCAAATACACACACACTCAAGACACAGAACCAAAGAGAATAAGCAGGTCATTAGGAGATATCTTGGTCCTTTGGGTCTACTATACCAAAACATGTTAATCTGTGTGATTTATAAAGAACAATAAATTGCTTCTCACAGTTCCTGAGGCTGAAAAGGCCAAGGTTTCAGCAGGTTGGGTGGGGGATGCAACCTACTTCCTTGCTGGCTGTGCTTTCACAGTGCCCTATATACTGTAAATTTCTCTCTCTATCTCCTTCCCTCCCTCCCTCCCTCCCCCTCTCCCCCTTCCCCTCCCTCCCTCTCTCTCTTTCTCTGTTCTACCTTCCCTCCTTTCCTATGGCTAAACCCAGGGGCCCAGGTCTTGTTCATATTAATCACACGTTCCAAGCCTGGATGGCATTTCCAGCCTTGGACACAGGCACGAACCCCTTCACGAGGGCCCCACCATCATATCCTAGTCACCTCCCAAAGCCCTCACCTTCGCACATCATTATTTAAGGGTCAGGGTGTCAACCACAAATTGGGAGGTGGGTCACAGCCTTCATATCCCAACAAGAGGTCTGCTAACCACCATTTCTGTCATTGTCATCCTCCAGTCTTACAACAACGGGCTCTGGGAATGGAGACACCCAGGACCATGGGCTGTGTCTCTACTTGGTTCCCACGGGTGATGGCAACATGCTCCCTGATGTAATGATTCTTTTTATGTGACAAGGAGTTGGAGGAAAGGTTGCTGAGCGAAGAAGTCCATATATCCTCTGTAGCTCGAATTACTACAATGAATTGCTCCATTACTCACCTTTACACTGGACATTAATCACAAACAAAACCTAAAAGTGCAGAGCCAGGGAGTTGAGGAGGATGTGCTGTTTCAACCCTGTGCCCCATGCCAAGTGGATGGATACACGGCGAGGGATCAGCAGCGTTCCCTCTCTCCATCTCTTTCTAAACCGTGGATGGAAAAGTTTGTGGGAGAAACTCATAGCAGTGACTGAGAGGAGCTGGGCTGCTTGGAATATGTCCTGAAGTCACTGACAAGACCCACAAGGGATGAAGACCAGTCTGTGGCTAGTGCTCACCCTTCACCCTACCTACATGCCTCTTACACTACCCTCCCCAAGGATGTATACATAGGTAATGGATGCCAGGCAGGGAAGGAGAGACATTTTCTTTGGCAGTTTATCCCCTGGAGAGTTGCCCATGCTCCTATAAGTAACTCCTCACCATGCATGCTTCTGAAAGCAACCCTAACTAAATCTCATTAGGTCACACACATACACACACACACACACGGGGCTGGGGGGGGGGACAGAGAGAGAGAGAGAGAGAGAAAGCACGAAAGCAGAAAAGAACTGGGTAAAATCCCAGAATGGATGGGGGAAGGGATCATCAAGTTCCCCCATTTGAGGAGCTATGAACAATTGGGAGAAGAGAGTCAGCTTCCTTCAGGTATTCAACCCCAAGAGGTTTCCCAGTGGATTGCCCTATACCCATGCACACACAGGCTGCACTAAACAGATACAGTGGGTATTTAAGAAAAAAAGAAGCACATAAAGTTGGGAGAAAAAGTGATGGGGAATAACTTGAGGATATGGAATGGGGGTGTATCAAATGGGGTATTTAATACGAACACATTCTACTTACATACAAATATTAAATAAAATGTTTTTAATGTTAAATGCAGAATGACTAGTTAGGCAGATGAACGGGAATGACTGGGGGGACTAAAGAAGGTAATGAGGAAATACAGTCAAAATAAACCATATGCATCTTGAAAATGCCATGATATTATGTATTAGCATATAGTAAGTCCATTATTATATAATTAACATATGCTAACAAAAAGGAAATAATTAAAATAAGAAAACCTTTAACATCCAAAGTCACTAATACTAAGAAATGCTGTGAAATCACAAAAGAAAAATGGCAAGTAAAAGTTTCTTAACTCGAGTCTCAGAAACTGGAAGATTATGAAGATAAAATGCTAGTTATCAGGAGATCTGTTAGTCTCATCTCACCTGCCTGCTGGTTCTAACAGAGCATGTGTGGTTCTGCTTTGCACTAGCTTATGGAAGCCAGCTCAGAGAGGATGCAAGCAAGCATCAAGGGAATAAGAGGTATGTGCAGGAAAAACCATGCTGTAGCCCAGGATGCAGCTTCGGTGGGACTTCCTGCAGTGCTTCCTCCATGACAGCTGTGTGTATAAGAGCTGAGGTCTTCTACAAGCCAAGGACATGGTGCCGTGGTTGGTCCCCAGTCTCCTGTCCACACCGGCACCACAGCCATCACTGGCCTTGCTGTCTGAGTCATCATCAGGCAACCTCAGCAACTGAAGGCAGAGGATGCTCCTACTGACACGCTGTTTTATGTACCTGACTCCTCTCACAGCTATTTCTTTCTGGTCCTTTTATCCTTGGAAAGCCAAAATCAGGACTTCTTTGCAAATAAATTCACATTCCAACTTTCTGCCCATTTTCCTTAAAATACTGGCAATTAGCTTGACCAATTGCTTGAACTAAGGAAGTAAACAAAAAGGCACACTCCCAAAAAAGAATAAGTTTTCCAAATTTATTTTGGTTGGTGGTATCTACAGAAAAAAGGTGAAAGAAAATGTAGTACTTTGGGGTGCGTGCGTGTGTGTGTGTGTGTGTGTGTGTGTGTGTGTGTGTGTGTGTTTGTATGCTTGCATACATGTATGCATGCATGTAGAGGCTCAAAGTCAACACTGGATACCTTATTTTCTTCTATTGCTCCCCATTGCAGTTTTTGAGACAGAACCTCTCGCTAAGCCTGGAATCACCAATTTGACTAGATGGCTACCTAGCATACTCAGGGAACCTACTGTAACTTCCCTGTAGTCCTCAAAAAAAGAAAAAACTAAAAAAAAAGTGGATTAATTCGGAACTCAAAGAGTAAAGATGAGGAAGGATGATACCTCTGCTAAGAATTTAATATATCCATTTCCCTCCGTCTGATTCAATATCCAGCCAAGTGAATATTCCTTTTTTCCAAAGTTTGACTGAAGTATGACTTAGGGAATGTGTGTCCAACAAAGCAAAACAAAACTAAAAGTATGCTTGAAAGTCATAGAATATTTCCTAGAAATTTCACACTGAAAACAAGTTTCAGAAATTATAGCCATCCTATGTGTTCATTATAGCCACAAGCACATGTGAGTTTGAGAATCAATGTGAGTTTGTAATGTGTTTTTTTTCTGATTAACTAATGAGTTAATTTGGGGTTGCTCATAAGAGCGTGGGTGAAGTATTTTGTACAGGAGTGCTTGCCCCTTACCAGTAGCTACCCCACTGAATAGCATGTCTCTCCTTTCCCCCTAGTAACCGTTAACTTCCTGGAGATCTTAGGAATGGGTGGGGTCCCACAAGCCTCTCCCCCATGGTGACTGTTAGCTGCCTTCCCTCCATCTTCCTTACACATTATACACATGTACAAAAATGTGCTTGCTTTAGCATACGTATTCTAAAAGACATGGAGCAATACAGAGAAGATTAGTATGGCCCCTGTAAATATGAGATGGTGCACAACTTCCTAAAGCAATCTTTGTGTTTTCATATTTTGTTGTATACAGGCATGAAATTCTCAAAAAAAGAAAAAAAACTAAATTAAAAAAATGGACATAGAGAACTAGAGTGTCACAGTGAGAGGCGACCCAGCTCAGAGCCCAGGGGAGGAACACTCATAGACTCCCTGCCCTCTGACCTGAGAAACCAAGGACTCAAAGTTGGAGTGTAGGAGGTGAGGTGGAGCTACATGGAAGTAGAGGAGAAGTCGGGAGTGAATGTGACCAAAACACACTGTGTGACATTCACAAAGAATTAATAAACTTAGGGTTCCAGATCCAAGCACAATAGCATGTTGTTGTAATCCCAGAATTGGGAAGATGGACAGATGGGTTGCTGGAGCTCAGTAGCCAGCTAGTCTAGCCTGCTTGCCAAAGTGCCAGGCCAACGAGAGATGCTGTCTCAAGCAAACCCTAGAACATGCTTGAGGAATTCCACCCAATCTTGTCTGCTGGCATTCACATGCACATGCCCATGCCTGTACACACAGGCATGAGCACCTACACGTGACCACACAAGTAACATCAATTAACTCTCTGTAAAGACCGAAAGGGTCATCAAATGGAAGATTTATTGTATTGTTTCATGAACTCCAGAGAAGAACTTGGGATGCTGGAAGAGTTCATGGGAATGGTATTTTACTTGGGGTGAGGAAGAAATGGCCTTCAATCAAATCACACGCTTTGAGAAGAACTGAACATTCTTTGTAATTCCTTTCATTTTTCTTCTGAGACCAGGTTTCAGGTTGGCCTCCAACTCACTGTATAGTCAAGGATGACCTCAAACCACTGACCCTTCTGCCTTCACCTCCCAGTGCTGGTACTGCCGGAATGCACCATCAACTGAGGTACCTTCTCAACTCCCATAAAAGATGCACAAAAATTTGGATTGGATGATTGCTCACGCACTCTCCAGTGAGATTTCTAATTGAAATACGTCAGAAACACTATTCCCAAATCTTAAGAATTCTGAGTTTGGGAGTTGGAGAGATGGCTCAGTGGTTAAGAGCACTCGCCGCTCTTCAAGATGTCCCAAGTTCAATTCTCAGCAGCCACTCAGTGGCTCACAACCATCTATAATGGGATCTGATATCCTCTTCCGGAAAGCAAGCATACATGCAGACCGAGCACTCATATATGAAATACATAAATTAATTAATGAATTAGTGAGAGTGAATTTTGAAAGTTTAAAAGAAAAACAGTGCTCAGACACTGGTGTTTTTCTGCCTTCAGAAACCACAGGTTACATTCAAAACCCTAACACACATGGGTGTGAGTGTGGGTGTCAGTCATGGAACTGGAAAGAGGAGGAGAGGGGTATTGAGAAGTTGGGGCAACAGAACATGTGTGGCATGAGAGTGGGAAGGAGGTTACTGGGGTGGAAGGAAGCAATGGGTTGGGAGGAGAGAGGAGCATCAGCAAGAAATAGTATAGTGGGCTGTGTTGTCATGTGAGATGCTCAGGGGTTAAGGGCATGTGCTGCTCTTGCAAAGGACCAGAGCTCAGTCCCCAGCAGCCATAAGAGGCTGCTCACTACTGTCTGCAACCCCAGCTCCGGGGCATCTGATGCCTCTGGTCTCTGTGGGCACCAAATGCACAGACATATACCCACACTCAGACACACACATAAACATAGTTAAAAATAATACGGGAGCATCATTAAAGATAATAAATACAAATCTTTTTTAAGTGCCTCGAGGTTCACTTCCAATGACCCACCCCCTCCAGTGACACTCCACTTCCTAAAGGTTTCACAAGTTTCACAAACAGCGTCCCCAATAGGGGACCAAGCATTCAGATACATGAGCCTGCAGGGACATTTCTCACTCAACCATAGCAATCTTTCTTCTCAGAATCCTAAACCCATTGTTTTCAATTCTCTATTGTAAGAGAGGAAAGGCTAAGAAAATTCCACCAAAAAAAAGACAAGGATTTTAACATGGTCCACCTTAAAAGCAAATTACAATTTTTTAAAAACAAACATCCTGGAAAAGAGGTGAGTGGAAGCCAGTAACTGAGCTTACATACTCATTGTGCTTAAATGGAAGGAAGGCTTTGCATTGAGGCTGGAATATTTCTGACAGAGCTCAAAGAGGCAGGAGGCTTAACATTCTGTAAATGTTGAGCCTAGAGATTTTCTCCCCTCCCACACTGAAGGGGCCCCGGCTTCAAATTGAAAGAAGATTGAATGCAATGGCAGGCAGCAGGCTTTGCCTCCTAACACATGCAGCTGCAGGCGCCAGCCTAAGAAATGTGATTTTCCAGGCTGTTTGGCCAGAACTGTTATCATCTAAGATATCACTTATGTGAGATACATTCTC
This sequence comes from Ondatra zibethicus, assembly GCA_004026605.1. Classification (NCBI taxonomy): domain Eukaryota; kingdom Metazoa; phylum Chordata; class Mammalia; order Rodentia; family Cricetidae; genus Ondatra; species Ondatra zibethicus. The sequence goes on from PVIU01003630.1 coordinate 12,730, forward strand.
TCTTAAAACAATAATCAATATTAGACACCTGCTGCCTTCCCATTCAAATTCTGTAGATTTGAGATCTGGTTGGAGATGAAATGTGAGGGGTAAGTCCTCTGGCTTTGTTTCCTTGCTGGCAAAGCTGCCAGGACCTGGGTGCATAGGGAAAGAATTGGCAGCTAGTAGGTCACTTATGATGCAGCTTGGAGTGCATTTTCTCTCTGCCCTAGAATGTGTGTGTGTGTGTGTGTGTGAGAGAGAGAGAGAGAGAGAGAGAGAGAGAGAGAGAGAGAGAGAGAGAGAGAGAGAAATTTGTGTGTATGAGTATGTATTGTGAGGGTTGTGGTGTGTATAAGTATGTATTGTGAGGGTTGTGGTGTGTATAAGTATGTATTGTGAGGGATTGTGTATGCAATTGTGTGTGTATTTCTGTGTGTGACAGGGTTTGTGTGTATGAGTAAATGTGTGAAAATGTGTCAGTGTGTATGCATGTAAAGCTGTATGTGTGTGTGTAAGTATATTTGAGTGAGTCTGTGTGTACATATGTGAGTATGTAACTATGTGTCTGTGTGTGAAAGTGAATTGTGTGTGCATATGTGAGTGTGTGAGGGTGGTTATTGACCTAAGAACTCATCACAGTTATGCCACAGGGAACCCATTACTGTATTAGAGAAAGAAAGGTTCGGTGGGTTTTGGGAAATGACTCAGTAGTTAGTGTTTGTCTCAAAAGTATGAGGAGCCAAGTTCAGATTCTCAAAATCCATATGAGAGCCAGGCATGGTAGCACAATCTTATAAACTCAGAAAATGGTGAGATGAGAAGCAAAGATGGGGAGACCCCTGGAAGCTTGCTGGTCTGCTGCTCCAGCAGCTTGGCAAAGCTACACACCCTGTCTCAAACAAAGAAAAACATAAGGCAACTGAGAAATGACACTTGATGCCAACTTCCATACACATATACAAATGTGTGTGTCTGCTGTCGAGATGCTCAGTTTTAGACATTTGACAGAGGGATCAGATCACTACCCTCAGCCTTCGTAGCAGTGAGCAAAGGAAGAATCCGGGGGGGGGGGGGGAAGGGTCCATCTGCAGCTAGTCCTTCTCAGTGTCTGTGGGCACCTGCTGATACCAGCTGACCCTTCCAGAGTCAGACGCTTGCCATCACAGTGAGCAGGATGCAAAGCCCTAGTGTGACAGGAAAGTAGGATGGAGAGGAAGACAAGAGCCCCTACAAATGTGCACATGCACACGCATGCACACATGCACACACACACACTCACCTAACAAGGCCAACATGTAACAGAACATGAGCAAAATCACCTGCTGTGCAAATGGCCTGTACAAATCCTAATCCATAGGTACCAGTGCCACTGAGACTACTAAACATTTTTTCTTTTGGTTTTTGTTTTGTTTCGGTTTGGTTGGTTAGTTTGTGATGGCATCTTCCTACATTGTTCATGCCACTGTGGAATTTATGGTCCTGCCTCCAGCTCCAAGCAAGTGGGATCACAGGTCCCCATGTCCTGCAGGGACCTTGTTTTTAAAGGTAGATCATAAGACTTCTCAGTTTTTCAAAGCAAAGTTCTTGGAATATTTTCTGAGCCCCCATAGTATAATAAAGAAAATGGATAGAGTATTACCAGAATTGCTAGGGATAAACTGGCTTCCCCAGCAGTCCCAAGAAGCCAGGCTGGGCCACCCTGTCCTCCAGACACCAAGTGATAGTGAAAGGGGAGAAGGAAAATTTATTCATTGTGGCCACACTGGGGGGAGGAACAAATAAACACGGCCAGTAATACCCCAAGTCCATCTTCAGAGTCCTGACAGTTTGGGTTTACATAGAGGCTGAGAACTGTCCACAGCTAAGCTGCCCCATCCAGGTATGGTCCCACCTGTCACTGACCCATCAGTGTCATGCCCCCATCCAGATGTTCTACCTGTCACTGATCCATCATTGTCACTGCCCCATCCAGGTGTGGTCCCACCTGTCACTGACCCATCGAGGTCGCTGACCCATCCTTAACTCAGCTCTGCTCTCCGGCAGAGTTGTCTGACAAGTTGTCAGAACTATGAAGTCTCTTTCTGAGAGATGGGTTCCTCCTTGGCTGACAACAGGCTTCAGCCTTTTCCTTCTCTTGGCATGGAATTTCTGAGGAAATTCTAATTCCTTGGGCTCCATAGTTTCCACAGCCTGAGAAAGTCAAAGACTTTCTCCATCTTGTTAGAATCCCCTCACTCCTGACACCACAGCTGCAGAACCAAAGCAGCCTTCTTTGAAACCAAATCTACCATTTAGTAGGATAAAAAAGAATGCATTTTTTTAAATAAGGAAAAGTTGAAAAAGATGTCAACACTTTTAAGGGGAAGGAATCATTTGATGACATCAGAAGGAGGATTTGGGCTAGCTTGTAACTTTCTCCTCTCTGGATAAGTAGTCTAACTGTAGCTATGAGTCCCAGGTTTAGTGAGAAACCCTTTCTCAAAAAAATAATGAAGTAAAACACCCAAAGTCACTCTTCAGCCTTCATATGTACCTGCACACACATATGCAAACATGTACACACAAATAAGTAATATTCTTTGAAAGATTTTTTACAATAACATTTTATTTATTCTTAGACATTTATATATATATATGCATATATATGTGCATAATGCATTTTGATCATATTCAGCCCCTATTATCTCTGGATGTTTTCTTTTTCTCAACGTGGAGCTATTTTAGGGTATTAATTGTTAAAAATTGTGTCTGTGTGTCTGTGTGCATGTATCTGTGTGTACACATGAGTACAGTTTCCATAGAAGGCAGAAGAGGGCTCTAGATGTCAAGTTCCCTGGAGTTGAAGTTACAGGAGGTTGTGAGCTGCCCGATATGCATGCTGGGAACCCAGCCCCAGTCCCATGCAAGAATAGACAACATATGCTTCTAACTTCTGAGCCATCTCTCCAGCTCTTTCAGGTATTAATTTTAAAATATATTTTAATCATATAATTTTCATCTTTAAAATTAAAATTAAAGCCACAAGTTCAAGGAAAAGTAAGTGTAGAAGATATCCAAGGACCAAACCCTGAACATTCATTACTTTTTCCTGATTCATGTTGCCCCAGCATGTTCTTACGGTGACATCCATACCTCTGGATAAACAGAGGTGTGAATAAGAGGTGAGGGGACTACATATTCACTGGGACTTCATCTAAGTGTGAAGGGTCTCACGTGTTTTCTCTGTGTCAGCGCAATACTGTAGAACCATTGTGTTTTGGTCTTTGAGTGCTTGTGTGCATGCACGTGCACCATCTGCATGTTTGTAAGTGTGATACACATGGGTAGCATGATGTGGAAGACAGGATGCTGGTTCTTCCCCTCTTCCCTGTTTAAGATGGAATCTCTTTCTGAGGGCTCTCCTGTCCCTACCTCACACCTCCCCATAAAAGCACTGAGTTTACAGATGCAGGCTAATCAAGCAGGCTTTTAGGTGGGTTCGAGAATTATGAATTCACACCCTTATGTTTTTGTGGCAAAATTTTACCCTCTAGGTCATTTTCCCAAACCTTGTTATTTGCTACAGTTCCTTACCTGATGTCTTGATCCTCCTGATACCCATCTGATACTGCAGAATAACAGTATGCCCAAGGCATACAAACTGATGTGATGCCTAAGAATGATAAGAGGAATTATAAGAAGGCATGGTGATTTGTTCAGGTTAGGACATTATCACCTTTCCTAATGCTGGGGAAAAAAGGAGGCATTGTTAACCAATGCATCTTGGACTCTGGATTAAAATCCTTTTACTTAATGTGACATACCAGAACAGACTCACTGCACTGGATTAATGTAAATGAAGTGACGGTTTGGTTTTTGATGTTCCTAGGAATACTCACATTGTAGACTACTGAAAACAGTCTGGCTCCCACAATGAACAAGCAGTTCACATTAAGAGAGTGACTGAGGGGCTCTGAGAATCTACTCTAATTCAAACAGTGAGGCAAGAATCAGAAGGCAAATACAGGCTATTAATAGAAGTTGTTTTTCAGGGGTTAAGGAGATGGTTCTGTAGGAAAAGTAAAAGCTATACAAGTCTGAGTATCTGAGTTCAAGCTCCAGAATCCACAGAGGCACATGAAGACACACTCCTACTGAGCTTCTTTGGTGCTTATGAAAGTGTTTTGTGAGTGAATTGCATGGTGTCTCATTCAACACAGTCTCTAATCAGCGGGGTCTGAATTTCAGTGTTTTTATCAAGCTCCCAGATGCACTGATATTTCCGTCTCGCTGTAGCCAATACTGTGTGACAAGAGGGTACATCAGTGGAGTGGCAAAGGGAAAAATCCAGATGCTTTGGTCACAGGAAGTATTGAATATGGGGGCACACACACCAGGAGGAAGACATTTTACAACAAAGTTGTCATTGGTGTGTTATTGACATGTTAATTATAAATAATTGGCTCCATGATGACATCTTCATACACACATATATGCACTTTGACCACAGTTACCCCATCACTGCCTCCTCTCCTCCCCACTGCTCGTCCTTTTCCTCTTCCCAACTAACCCCCTTCTAATTCCATGCTTGTTTTCCAACCCATGGAATTAATGAGGGTTTCTCCCATGAGCACGTGAGGGTTTCCTCATGAGCATGGGTGAGGAACTCTGTAGAAGCATGAGCAATTCACCAGTACCTACACCACTGAGGAAAACATCTCCCCTCTCGCTCAGCAACCCAACAGTCAATAACTCTTCTAGGAAGGATGGAATCTTGTTAGCCCCTCCCTCGTCCATGATGGAATGACGATGGGCCCAATCTGAGCAGGACTTCTATAGGCAACCCAAAGAGTGCAGTGGCCATGTCCTGGTTAGGAGGCTGTGTTACACACCACCCCATCCCTTCCTCTGACACCCCACCGCACCCCCTTTTCCCTGGTTTCCCCTAGGGCTTGGAAATAGTAGCACAGACATCCCATTTAAGAGTGTGAGTGTAAACTCCACAATCAGCAATTCTCAGCACTTTTCCAGTTATGAGTCTCATCAAGTGTAAAGATTCTTAACCTCATATTCTTTAAAAAGCATCAGGCTGGAGAGATGATTCAGCGGTTAAGGACAATCTCTGATCCATGTCTGGTTCCCAGCACTCTCTTTACGATTCTCACAACGGCCTGTACCTCCAGCTCCAAGGGACACAACGCCCTCTTCTGGCTTCTGCAGGCACTGCACTCACATGTTCACACACAGACATTTTATATGTCTACTATAATTAAAAATAAAATATTTTAAAGAGTTTAAGAAGTAATGATTTCTGGCAACATCCCAGAGGTTATGATTTCATTAGTGTGAAGATGCCTTCAGAGTCTATGTAAGTTTTACACCTCCCATGTGATTCTAATGGGAACTCCCAGGATGAAAACCCATGGATTTAACCAAACCCAAGAGAACATGCAGGTTCTATGAAACCATGACACAGGAAAGCCATCCACATAGTGGCAGAATCCCAGCAAGAAATGATCTGTGGGAGCCAACCAGCCAACCCGAGCTTGTAAAGTTGTAGCAAATATCATAAAGGACTAACCAAATCCTTTGATCTCAAAAATTTCTAAAAACCTAGCTATTTCTTTCCTTTTTCCATTTTCCAAATCAAAGACTTCAAGCAGATTATCTTTAAGCAGGTTTCAAAGAATTCCTGCTGAAATTGAAATGTTGATAGTTTCCAGCAGATATCAGAAGGAAGCCACGTGCCGTGCACCTGAGTGTCAGAATTACTTATTGATCCTACTGAGCTTTGAAAGGGAAGGGAGGAAGCAAAGGTCAGAGAAGAGAAAGAAGAGGAGAGGGAGGGAAGAGTAAAAGGAAGGGGAGGGAGAAGAAGAAGGGAAGGGGAGGAGGGAAGGGGAGGAGGGAGGGAAGGTAGAGGAAGGCACAGGAAAATCCTTTGACATAACATTTTTTTCTATGAGCCAATTTTGATCAGAAATGGTCTAAATGGCCTCTTTCTATGGACAGCCACATCTGAGTCTACAGGTGAAAAGAGTTATTTTGAAGTGAGTTTTAGTTTTTCTTCATAGGTAAGCCACTGAGAGAACCTCACAGGGTTGGGTCAGTCACACTACCGAGAAACACGGACAGGAAGATCTAGGGACCAACACTCCACACAAGTCTCTTCTGCCCCTGTTCTGCAGTCACCAGTGGCACTCCTAAACCCAGTGATCTTTAGGAAATCCTTCTATTGAGTGACATGGACATTTGACATGACTCATCAAAAGGTCCAGGGCATGTCTGTGCCACTAGTTGGCACACTAAATCTACTTATATACAAGGGATGACCAAGCTCCAGGGTTTCAACATCTGTTAGCCCAGAAAACAGGAACTTACCGCTCTGATGGAAAGCCCAGTGAGAATCTAAAGTAACCCAGTACTCCTCATGCTGTACCTTCACTGGGGTTCCCATAGATACTTAAAGAGCCATAGAAAAAGCATTGTCTAAAGAGAAGCCTTGGAGCTCAGCCGCGGTTCATAGCATGGCTATAAGTGCTTACCACCAAGCATGAAGACCTGGGGGTGACCCCCAGAAGCCTTGGAAAATGCTAAGAATGGTGGCATGCACTTGTAGTTCCAGCATTGGGGCAGTGGAGACTGGCAGAGCCCTGAAGCTCACTGGTCGGCCAGCTTAGCTGACTTGGGGAGGGGAGTCAGTCCCAAGCCAGTGAGAGACCTTGTCTTAAAAAACACAACAAAGTGGATGACATCCTGAGGAATGACACCCAAGGTTGACCTCTGGCCTCTGCACACCAGTACAAACATATGCCCTTGCACCCAGACACATAAACTTGAACATATATGTACACACACACACACACACACACACACACACAGTAGATTAGAGTACAGACACAAAGACCATGTGATGACAGAGAGAAAACAGCTTCCATGTGAGAAAGGCACAGGTCTGAAACATGACTAACCCTGCTGGCACTTGGATCTCTGCCTTCCAACCTCCAGCACTACAAGGAAATAAGCTCCTGTTGGTAAAGTCCTCCAACAAGAAGCAAGTGGGCCAAGATCCAAAGAGCTGAGCAAGAGGAGACTTTAAACTTATAATTGCATATTTAGACAAATGGACATTTGGGCCTGGCGTTTGAAAGCAAAATTTTTTTTAATACTGAAAAATTCAGAGTTACTTCTTTAATACTGTCTTTGAAAGAACTGCTAAAAAATATATCCAAATATTCAACAAGTGAAACTGGTCAAGAGAACATCACACTTCTGCTCAGAATGGTGGACGACAACAGCTTCACTTGGAGAGGAAAAGGAAGAAGTGTTATGACTTCGATATTAGTCGAGTCCTGAGTGCTGGTCTTTCCACCAAGTTCCTGCCAAACATGGCCTTATACCACACTCTGCAATGTAGGCAAAGCCCTCCACGTAACACTGAGGACTGTCACTGCTAAGTCTCTGTCAAGCCAAGCTCTCTGTTGAGTGGCCAGTAAACAGCATGAGATCTGCACAGCCCATTTGCTACAACTCAATTTGACTGGTGCCAGAATCGTCAGCACTTCCTGGCACCAATGAGTACAGAAAATGATTTTTTTATATATATAAATGCTTCCCAGGAAAGAACAAAATCAGACATCTGTCACCACCCAACCCTGGCATTTAAGGCATAGCTCACTCCCTCAGGTTCCATGACACTGTCTCTAACCAGCTGCCTTCATGCACAGTGGGATTTCCTTTGAACATCAGGAATGTTTTAGTGAGTGAATTAGATTAACAGAGAACAAACAAGCAAAAACACAACTGGTTTTTTCTCACTTTTACAAACAAACCTGACCACATCCATTACTACAGCTTGTGTGGGGGTGGGTACGTGTGACTGGATGTGCCTGTACACGTGGATTTGTGCATGTGAAAGCCAGAGGAAAGCAGCCTTCGCTTTCTCCTCAGGTGCTGTCCACAGTGAGGAGCCCTCATTGGTCTGGAACTGGCCAATTTACCTAAGCTGGCTAGGCAAGAAACCCCCAAAGATCCTTCTGTCTCCACCTCCTCGGCGCTGGGATTCCAAGGGTATTGCTGCTACGAGGCCCAGCCTCCAGCAGCTTGGTGCTTGAGAGGAAGCCTACAGAGTTTGCGGACCTTTGACTTTTCTGAGAGAATAAAACCTAACTCTCTGGGGCCAGGGAGGGGGTCTAAACTTAACTCTCTAGGGCTGGTGAGAAAGGGAAAATATCACAGACGAACACACACACATATCTCCAACATGTCAGGATATCACCTAGGGTGCTGATGAATGGCAAGCTTTCAGCAGGTCAAAGAAACTAAAGAGGAGATGCAGAGCAGGTGAATTACTGAACAGACAAACAGACACACAAGGATTTTTCTAAGGGCAAAGCTTAGTTCTTCATTTTATTATTCTTATTGTTGCTTGTTCTACTCTGTTTTTCCTGTCTCTCTTGATGTCTTCCTTCTAAATTTCCTTCTACATCTTTACAGGTGTTTTCTTTTCTCTCATGTCTTTACTTTTCCTTTACAGCTTATATACCCCAGTAGAATCTTTCCAGCAATATAAAAATTACAGTATGGTTACATTCTATTTTTAAGTGAATGATTACAATGAATACAAATGAAAAACAACATACTTTCCATATCCCTTATATTATTAAACATTTTACATATCATAGGTGAAAAACAAGTTGTCCCAAGAACCCACATACATCCATACCCAAACAACCTGTTATAGATTAACAGAGTGTAAACAGTAAAATTCAGCCAGTTCTTTTACTGGCAGGCTGAATTTTGCAGTTACAAGGAAAGGACCAATCATTTTATTACTTATCTCAAAAGGTAATCTTATAAGGAATCTTAGAAGAATTACAAATCCAAACTTTTATATACAGAAAACAGTCAGTTCTACTTTAAATCCTCAGGGTGCACACCCACTCATCAATAGCTCTCTACATCAGGAAGCTGAGGGCAGAAATGGGCACAAGGAATTAATCGTCACCTTTGGTCACCAGCCCATCCTCGCAAGAAAGGCAAGTCAGCTAACAATAACTGGGCTGCTTTGTTCTTGTTCCCTGACCTTAACGAGTTCCTGACTCAACTACCTGCCTTTCTAAAACTTGAGATTGTTTCCTTGGGTTTTTCACCTCAAAGCTGCTAACAAAAACACCTTAATCTAACCTTAAGTCACTTTCAAAGTTTTGTTTCAGCTATGATGCACTCTGAAACCTGTGAACACATCTCCCAACATTAAGATTTAAAGAATTTAAGCTAGCTGGGCTTCTGGTACTCAATTGTCTTTCTTAATCATTAACCTAAGCCACAGACTATGAGGCTCCTCAATAGAAACCATGTGTTCTAGCTGTGTGACACTTCCTTGTTTTTATTTTCTATCTTCTGCAGCCCCTGCGTTATCTGGGGTGGGGATAACACTATATCCTATCTTTATCTATGTCCATTTTCCCACTAAACTAACCTCTATCATGATCCCTTACTATATTTATTTTTTTAAAAAAAACCCTCAATCATCAAAATTCTATTTATACTGACACTATTATTATATAAAATCATTACTTCAGTTAAACAGTACAGCTTAGGAAGGAATCATCTTCATAATAATCCATACGTGAAAATGCCCAGTTGAATGGATATTTCCATGAGATAATCACATTACTCTGAGGTCAGTGGGGATCTCTGCACACCCATTCACACCATGTTAGATATCAGAGAAAAATGGCGGTGGCAATCATGCAGAGACTCAGCAGTAACAGGAGACATTCTGGGGCTGAGGCTCTCGGGGTCTTGCCTATCTGAGATTCACCCATGAGAGCTTTGCTTCCTGGTGGGCTGATCCCCTGAAATCAATTGTCACCTGCTGCTCCTCTGACATGGCCACCAGCACAGGTGTATACACCACACCCTGCTTTTTACATGGCTTCTGTTGGTCAAACTCAGATGCTTCCCTAACAAGCCTTTTATTACCACTTTTGATTAAAAGAAAAAGATATTGAAGCACTTTTCATTACTTTGGCCATCTTTAGATATGAAACTATCCAATGAAGTCATCATTAAAACATCAATCCAGTCCAATGTGGTATTAAGGATGTTTCTTAATGGAATGTCCTTTGTCTCCCATCCAGCAAGCACCTTGACTTGAAAGACCCTCTCTAACCACTACAGTTGTTTGAAGTAGAGTTTTCCTCTCCTTGTGTCTTCTGGGGAAAGCCTTTCCTTCTGGGAAGTTTCTTGGGAAAAACTCTTACTCCAAACTTCAGTTTTATTGCTTCACGCAAACCTTTCCTACATCCGAATCTTACTTCTGCTTCCAGGATCCATTCCCCAGTTAACGTGAGTAACCCCCAAGTGACTTTCCTGGGCAGGGAACACAAAAGATTAGGTCTATATATCTTCCCAGAGAATGCGTTCCTTGAGTATTGGCAGCTGACACATCAAGGAAGGGGAGAGTCAGGTTGGTTTTCTTTAGGGCTGTGGTCCTTGCTAGGTTGCCTACATTCATGTGCATATGGGCGCACCCATTGGACTCAGTGACTTACTAATAACAAAAATATTAAAAAAAAAGATGACATGAAGCTGAAAGTAAGAGGAGCAGAAGTATGAGGGGGAGGAGGAGGCTGGGGAGGAGGTCATGGTGGATGGATATGACCAATATACATTACATAAATATAGAGAGCTTTCAAAGAATAAGCTATGTTTCTAAACCAGGTAAAGAGGAGCACACTATTAATTCCAGTACTTGGGATGCAGAGGCAAGTAGTAGAATTAGAAGCCAGCCTGATCTACATAATACATTCTGGACCAGAAAGAGCTATATAGTAAGAACCTGTCATTATATCATTGTGTGTATGTATGTGTTTAAGAGGATATGAAATTGGAAGGAGGAGGGGGATAGGATCTTGAAAGAGTTGGACAGGGAGTAGATGGTGAATTAAAAATACATCGCATGTATGAAGTTCTCAAAGACTAAATTTAAAAATACATATTTAAAATATTTCAAAAAGAGAATATGTTCCTTGGTCTCACTATGAGCAGAATCTCAACTTCCCCTCAGACAGCCATTCTTCAGTGGTACTGTCTCAGAGCTGCTGGTCAGCCATGATCTCAGCCACCTGTCTTTATTCATTGTGGACAAGGATCAAATAGCCATGTCTGCATCTCCCAGATTTCGAGGACTGTGGCTGGGCTTCCTAAGTAGCTTCCCTGAACTCCTTCCCTTCGTTTGGTTTCAAATATGAGAGGAAGGCCAGCGAGATGGCTCAGCCGGTCAAAGCACTTGCCATGCAAGTCTGGCAATCCAAGTTTGACTCCCAGAACTCATGGCAGAAGGAGAGACTGGCTCTTGAAGCCGTTCTGAATTCCCCATGTGCCGTGGCACACATATACGTATTCCCAAACACACCTTATCATTCACACACAATAGCAGCAATAAAGTTTTTGATATACATTAGCAGAAGAAGTGCAGAGCCTTCCCGTTCTACAAAGACATGCTCTCCTCAACCTCCCTCCATGAGTGGTGGATGTGGGTGATGGGCTCGGGAGAATGCACCAGCTCCACAGCCTGCTTGCATGTCCTTCCCAGGTGGTCTCGTCTAGCATGCTGTCTTCTAAGACTGGGTGTCTGGCTGGGTTTGGTTAAATTTGACTTTGGAAACATCACTGAAAATCTGAGACAAGGGAAAAAGTGACATTGAATAACTTGTGACTCTTCTATATGTATGAGTCCTAACAGGAATTTAGAGAACCACTCCCTACCGTCGTTAAACTTTGGCAAGATAAGAGTTTAGAGAAAATAAAACAAGCGGAGAAAAACATATAGTTTGTAACCTCAAGTCTCCCTCGAGCTAATGGAGACTGTTGTAGAAACACGAACCTGCACTACTGACCAGGTGTTCCCTCTCCTTGGAAGCCGAGGTTCGCTTCTCTAGACGGTCTCCAACAGCTGTCTTTGAATGGTAGGGGGACTGGCTAGCCTGGCCTTGCTGCGTGGGTGGTCGGCATCATCCTTAACATGAGCATGTGCTACCCTCCTGAAAAACAAGGATTGTACTGAGACCTATAGACAGAAATAGAGGAAATGTCATTTGGGCCAACAAGATGGTTCAGCTGGTGGGGTAAAGGTGGTTTTAACAAGAAATGTCTACCTCAATGAACTGTAGACTAAACTTCACCTTCATTCCTGCAAATGGCTTTGGCTCAGGATATTTTATCACTGCAACAGAAAAATAACTAATGCATGGCTCAAGCCTTGTGACCTAAGCTCAATACTTGGGACGCAGATAAAAAGACAGATGTGATGGCACACATCTGTAATCCTGGCACTGCTGTGGCAAGATGGGAAGTGGAGACAGGATAATCATCCAGAAATCCATGAGCAAGGGAGCCTGGAGTGCTAGTGTGGCTGGAACAAGAGAGACCTTGCCTAAATAAAGTGGAGGGAGAGAAACAACTCCTAAAAGTCGCTCTCAGACCACACACACTGTGATGTGTGTCCTCACTCATACATCATACACACTCACCAACAGTGAAAATGTTTTCCAATTTTTAAAGAACCCCTTCAGTTTGTGAGGAAGAGAGTGTGGCAGCACACAAACACAGGAAGAGAGGAAACCGAGACCAGGCTGGAGCCCGGTTGTCCCCGCACTGACTGGCTGCTCCCCCGCTCTCTGGATCTCTGACGTCCCCTGTATCCTTACACAAGTCATTGAATTTTAATTTAAATGAACTAAGGTTAGTTTCTGTTTCTGCAACCCAATTAACCATGTGATACAGAACCACAATAGATACACGAGATAGAGTTGTGAACACAGCATCAGCAAATGGATAGTGCAGTCAATTAGAGAGATCTTCACAGGGCTCCCTACCTGTGGGTAGTCCCGAGAGAGGAGCAGGATGGAAATATCCCAATGAGAAAGCAGCGTGATCTAAAGCAGAGACGAAGAATTGGTACTCAGCTGAGGACTCTGGAGAATCTGGTGAACTCACAGGAGAGAAAATTAAAGAATTCTTGGTAACATTCTAAAGAAACTGGGATATTAAAAAAAAAAATCTAGGATAACTGCCAGTGACCACGCCAGAGGAGGTGCAGTCAGCAATGGAGCTGATGGAATACAGCCCAGAGGATGACAAAGCTACTCTGGTCCCATCCTGGAGCAGCCAAGCCCTGAAGGGATTGTCTCTGGAAGGCACCTTGCTTCTCCCGTGCTTCCTCTGCCTGCTGCTGTCATGTTCCTGCTGTATTTGGCCTGGGGTGATGACTGTGTGCAGGGATCCCACGGCATCTAATATAATGTGATTGTTGCTTGGGAAAATCCCACTCCTCACTGCAACATTTACTTGCAGATCATAATGAAGATGATTTTTATAAGAGCAATGATGATCAGTTGAATCTATGATTTAATTGGACTTTCTGAGTGAGCCTACAAGACACAGGTGGTTAAGACAGTTAGTAAAGGTGATTAGGGAAATGGTGCCAATTGCTCCAATAAGACATCTTTTAAAGGCAAAAATAGGCCAAAAGTCACCTTCCCGTTTACTACATATGAGAACTGCAGAGAATGAAAAGTAAGAACAAGGAAGTTCCATGCATTACAGATCCATGAATTCTGCCTGTGGAAAGCAGGCTCATGATTAAAGAAAATAATTATGTCCTACACCCAAGGTTAGGCCTGAGCTCCTTGGTCGTGTAGCTCCAGAACTGATCATAGTCCCCAGTATGCACCTAGCAAAAACAAAGTTGTGAAAGGAAATTAAATGACCCTAATGTGTGAAAGGAAAATAGATGGTGAACTGACCACGTGTTTAAAGATTCTCTAGAATAGAAAACAGAAATCTGCTACTCTGAAACCACGGCTGCAGGCCAGTCCAAACTGAACTGGCTGAAATACGCTTAGCTTGCTTAAAACCTTGTTAACCAATTAGAAAAGACTCATTGCTTTACTTTTGATCTTAATGTGATTTTTTTTTCCTTAAGTAAATATTTTAATTCATTTTGGGGAAATATGTAATTTGAGGTTGTGAGGTAATTTCTTCTTGTGTAGAAATCTTTGTCTTAGGAGGTATAAAGGGGATAAGAAAAAAATAAGAGATAGAATAAGGAGGAAACATATAAAGGGAAATGATGTGGGATTTCCCTCTGTATGCTGTGAATACCATTGGTTAATAAAGGAACTGTCTTGGGCCTGTGCAGGGAATAGAGATAGGCAGGGAAAACTAAATGGAATGCTGGGAGAAAGGAGGCAGAGGCAGAGAGAAGCCATGTAGCCCTGCCAGAGACAGATACCAGTTGGAATCTTGCCAGTAAGCCACAGTCACGTGGCAATACACAGATTAATATAAGTGGGTCAAATTAAGATGTAAGAGTTAGCCAATAAGAAGTTAGAGCTAATGGGCTAAGCAGTGATTTAAATAATACAGTTTCTGTGTGATTATTTTGGGGCTAAGGGGCCAAGAACTAACTAGCGGCCTTATTCCTAAAGGAAAACATTGAGGAAAGGGGTAGGAAGGAAAAACACCAGGAAAGAAGTAAAAGAAAAAAAAACTAGGAAGAAAAACAAAAACAACAGGGCAAAATAACAGAACAGAAAAAGAACAGGGTAGGGAAAACAACCAGCAGAGAAAAAAATAAAATGAAGAATTAAGCTTTGGCCCTCAGATACAGTTCCCGTGTGTGTGTGTGTCTGTGTGTCTGTTCTAGTAGTTTGCCTTTCTATATCTCCTCTCCAGTTTCTCTGACCCACTGGGGGCTGGGCCCCTGAACAGCAGATAACAGGATAGGGTCTGTGCTTCGGAAGTTCATGGTGAGTTCCTAGAATGAATGAGAGGGGAAGGGAATCAGACATGGGGAAAGCAGAGTAAAAGCCGTGGTCACGTGATGCTTATGATTTCACCTTGGCAAGACCTAGAACCATCTAAGGAAGGAGCCTCCAGCCATGCCCATGAGGGATTTCCTTGATCGGGTTAACAGGGATAGAAAGGGTTAACTGAGGTAGAAGGACCCACCATCCTCTAGGTAGGATCCCAGACTGAATAACAGAAGAATATAAACTGAGCCCCAAGCCCTCATCTCTCTCTGCTTCTGCACTGGATACGATGTTCCCAGCTGCCTCACTCTCCTTGCCACCATGACTTCCCCCACAGTGGAGGGCTGTACCTCAAATGGTGAGACCAAACAAACCTTCCTTTACTTTACTTGCTGTGTCTGGTATTTGTCACAACTAGCTAAGACAGCTAGTAACCTAAGAAATGATGATGAAGGGCTAGTCTAGGAGAGTAGTAATTAGAATAAAGGAGTAGAGTTGAGGAACAATTTGATGTTAGTGCTAAAATCCAAGTAGAGGGGAAGGGTTCCGTCACAGAAATAAATCCAAATTTAAACTGTGCTTACCATGATTGTATTCTAGCTGAAATTACCTGGCATGAGTGAGAAGAAAACACGGAACATGCAACAAACCCACTTAGGAGTTTATTAGAGAGGGTGTGTACAGGCCTGGGGAATCGGTATGCAGAGAAAGAGAAACATGGCAGGCACATCCAGCTTTTTAAATGCGCACAGAGGGTTGGTGTGACTACATCATACACAGGTGATAGGCTCACGCATGTGCACAAGGGCTTAGCTGAGTCATAGTGGATGTAATCACATATGTGTGTACATGGCTCATGCGGGGCCCTTTAACATTCAGGCACTTCTGCCCGAGGGCTTCTCTGCACATGCATGGCTCTAGAACCCAGAAGTGCAGCCTTATTTGTGGCTGAATAATTACACTAGCTATCTCCTAATCCATCTAGATAGAAGCTGTTGGCTTGATACAGTAGACCATTGTGCAACTAATGCATGCTAGGTATGCGTTATTTCATAATGAGCAGCATTTTCTCCCAGTCTTTGGGAAATGTTCTAACTTCCCTTCTATTGCTGTAATAAAATGCTAACCCAAAAAGCGGACTTAGGGGAGGAAATTGTTTATTTGTCTTACACTTGCAAGTCACAGTCAGTCACTGAGGGAATTCAGGACAGGAACTCTGGCAGAGCTTGAAACAGCAATCACTGAGGAATGCTGTTTGCTGGCTTGCCTTCTGGCTCACTCATTGGCTTCTTTATATATGCCAGAACCGCATGCCCAAGATGGTGCCACCCAGAGTGGGCTGGATTCTCCTGCATCAATTCATAATCAGACATTTGATCAAGGACAGGCTGGCAGAGCAACCTGATACAAACATTACTCAGCTAAGACTCTTTTTTCAGATGAGTCCAAGTCATGCCAAGCTGACAGTTAATGCTAACACTAGAACAACAGCATTCCAACTTTGGGGGTGCTTGGTTGTTTGGCTGTGAAATTGGGTTAGGAGGCTCTCCAAAACTACAGGCTCTGTGTCATGTGACAGAAATGCCAAAGGGTATACAACATTTCTCTCTTGGACAGAGAAATGCAAAGCAGAGCTGTACTCTGCAGTCTAGAATTAAAACGCAAGTTTATTAAATTCTCACCCTAAATTTACCTGCTGTGACTCCCTACTCTAAGTCATACATGCTTGGTACAAAAGATGCTCTATGAGCAGCAGAAAGCTTCTATTAAATGAATCTTTTTTTTCTTTTCCTTTTTCTTTTTTTTTTTGGTGTGTGACTGTGTGTGTTTGATTACTGATAAAGGTGTGTGTGTGTGTGTGTGTGTGTGTGTGTGTGTGTGTGTGTGTGTGTGTGTGTGTGTTTGTGTGAAAGAGAGAGAAAGAGAGAGGAGGGCAAAGGACAACCTCAACGATCATTCCTCAGATGCCATAGACCTTGATTCTTGACCTTGATTCTTGGTCTTGGTTGGTTTTTGGTTCCAGGTCTCTCACTGACCTGGAACCCAGTGATTTGGCTAAGCAGTTGGCCAGTGAGTTCTAGAAACCTATCTCTGCCCACACAGTGCTGGAATTGTGATTTTTTTTGTTTTGTTTTTGTTTGTTTTATATTAGAATCAAATCCAAGTCCTAGTGCTTTCAAGGCAGACACTTTACTGGGATAGCTCCTCAACTTCGATAAAATTAAGCGCCCTCCTCCAACCCTTTGTACTTCATAGACTGTATGGCTAGACTGCTTGTGGTTAAATACTGGCGCTGCCACTGTGAGACTTTAACCAAAGTCTAACCTCATTGTGACTCATCCTCATCTGGAAAATGGACATAACAATCGCGCCAACTAGAAAGGAATACTATCTGTCTTGGTTAGCTTTAGATGACCCTTCAAAACATCTTACAGTCATCAGAGAAAGAATCTCAGCTGAGGTATGCGCAAGTCAGGTTGGCCTGCGGGCATGTCTGTGGGAAATTGTCTTCATTATTAATGAACACAGGAGGGTCCAGTCTGCTGTGGGGGGCACCATTCCCTGGCCAGATGGTTCTGTGATGTATAAGACATTAGCTAAGAATGCACCTGTGAGGGAGCCAGTAAGCACATTCCTTCATGGCTTCTGCTTCAAGTTCTTCATTGAGTTCCTAGCCTGACTTTCTTTGTTGATGGACTGTGACCCATAAGATGAAATAAACCCATTCAAGATCTAAGTTGTTTTGGGTCATGGTCTTCATCTCAACAACAGAAAGGAAACTGGAACACTATCTTAGTTACTTTCCCTGTTGTTATGAGAACATACCTTGACAAATGGAAGAAAAGCTTTGGCTCACAGGTCAAAGTTACAGCCCATCCCTGAAGAGCAGTCAGAGCAGCAGAACTGGGAGGGAGATGGCCACACCACATCCACAGGAAAGAAGCAGAGAGCGGTGAGTGCATATGCTCGGCTAACGTTCTCTTGCTCTTTAGTCTAGGATCCCAGCCCAGGGAATGGTGCCACCCACGGTGAGTAGGTAGACACACTTCCATTAACCTAATCCAGGCAACACACCCCCTACAGTCAAGCCCAAAGACCTAGGATTTTAAATCTTATCAAGTTGACAATTGAGATTGAACACCACAGATGCTTATGAAGAATAGATAGCTGAAGGCTCAGAGAGTGTTTAAAAGTCTATTACATATATAGATACATCTCAAAAAAGTTGGTAAAAGAAGCATTTGAGTGTGATTCATGGTTTCATTTGAACGAGCAGTTCAGTTTCTCACTGGGTGTGACTCACTCACGTGGTAGAGGACTTCCCGGTATGCACAATGCCTTAGGTTCAATCCCCAACACGTCATTGCATGAACCGAGCATGATCGCACACAGCTGTCATCCCAGTACCTGACAGCTACAGGTAGGAAGATCAGACCCCAACATTATCCTTGATTACATAACAAGTTCGAGGCTAGCCTGGGCTACATGAGACCCTGTCTCAAATAAAAACAGAAGTCTTCATAGAAATGTCACTTGGACTTAAAGGCATGGCATTATTCTTTAATGACAAAGTGTTCTTTTTTAGAAGGAACTTGTGGATACGTTCCAGCTTGAGTTTAGTCCAACAGAACATTTATCAGAATTTTGTATAATCTACTTTGTCCTGACAAGAGAAATTGTGTAACTTGCTTGCTTTTGGTTTCTGTATAGAAATCTTGGAGCCAAGATCAATGAGAAAGTGTTAAATTAGCTAGTCCTAGGTGCCTGGAAACATCTAGTCCTGTTGTTTCCTTTAAAATGTAAGTCTGCTGTTAATTTTAATCCAACACTTACATATCTTATTGAATCTCAGATAAGAGCTTACACAGGACACACCAGGTACAGTGGCTGAACAAAACTCAGCCCTCATTCTCTCTGAAGCTCTCACAGAGGAAACTATCTGTCCAACAAGTCCATCAGCTGCCTAAAGAAACCTACAAGGGGTGCGTGCATGCGTGTGTGTGTGTGTGTGTGGTGTAAGTCAGAGGATAACCTCAGCTGTCATTTCTCAAGTGCCATCCTCCTGACTCTTTGAGTCTGGGTATCTGTCACTGGCCTAGAACTCATTTATTAAGCCAGGCTGCCTGGCAGCATGTCCACCTGTCTCTGCCCCTTCTGTCACTCTTCAGAAGGAACCACTCCTAATGGTTGGAATGAGGAAGATGGGAGACGGGAGTAAGCAAAGAGAAAGCCAACAACAGAAAAGCCAACAACACCTTCTGCCCCATATTGCCCTGCATTTCCACCTTCCCTAAGTAGCAGCCCTGAGCTAAACAGAAAGGTCAGGAAAAGGTTTATCATCCAGTCCTTGCAATCGCTTTGTAATAAACCTTCCAGAAAAGTGGGGGTTAGAAATGCTTCACCTGGTAAGGTAAATGCACTCGGTTTTTTCTGTCATCTATGTGTGTTGGGGTGGGTACACGCATGCACACACACGTGTGTGTCTTTCTCTGTTGGGAGGAGGCAGGAGGAGGTCTATACCTGTGTGCGTGGGTGCTCCATGTGTACATGAACACACAGAGAACAGAGACTGACATCAGGTGTCTTCCTCAGTCCTTTCCATGTTATTTTTTGAAGAAGATTCTCTCCCTGAACCTAGAATTCACCTATTTAGTTAGACTACGTGCTGGTGAGCTCCAGGGATCCTCTTGACTCTACTTCCCCTGTTGTGGTGCATACAAATGGCCCCCATAGGCTCATAGGGACTGGAGTGATTTTGAAGAATTAGGACTGTGCCTCTGTCCAAGTAGCTGTGGTATTGTTGGAGGGAGTGTGTCACTGGGGTGGGCTTTGAGGTTTCAGAAGCTCAAGCCAGGCCCAGTGGTTTACTCTCTCCTCCTGCTGCCTGCCAATATGAATGCAGAGCTCTCAGCTCCATCTCCAGCACTGTATTTGCCTGTGAACCACCATGCTTCCCACCATGATGATAATGACCTCTGAAAAATAAGCCAGCCCCAATTAAATTCTTTAGAGTAGTTGCAATGATGTTTCTTCGCAGCAATAGAACCCCTAAGACATCAGTACTGGGACTAGAAGCATGTAACACCATGCCTGGCTTTTGTATGCGGTCCCTAGAAATCTGACCTCATGTCCAAATGTCCATGCTTCCTCCAGTAATTAGAACCTGGTATTTCCAGGTTCTTAGAATCTTATTTAAGAATGAAATAAAGGCAACATACAGAATGCAAAGTCAGAAACTTTAAAACAAACAATAGTACTGACCAGAAAGGAACATCATCAGGACTTGAGTGGGCCACTTGAGTGAGGGTACCCCAGTACCCTAAGTTTGGCTCTGGGTGTCCTTTTATAAGGTTCTCTAAAAGGAAGTGTTTGGTCACTGCCTTGATTGACAGACTAAGTTGTACAACCACTCATTTATTTCTCCTGTCCCTTCTCATAATGCATCTAATTTTAATCACACATATGCCTAATTATGAAAAGGAGTAAGATGATAAATAGGGAATTCTCTTCAGAAGTTCTCTTTGAGAACACAGTTTGCCTTACTGCTCGTGTACCCGAAAGTAGATTTACCTTGCTACTTTTCTATGTAGACATAAGCATAATATGATTAAACAGAATCTAAGTCTGGTGGTCACTAAGGGAAAGAGAAACTTATTCCATTGTTCCAGTCAGCTGGGAGTCCTAGGCTGCTTACAGGTTGTCAGCTACATCGTTACTAGAGGAGTATATTCAAAGTACATTGCCAGCTACATTGTTAATAGAGGAGTATATTCAAAGTTCTCAGGTAAGAGTGCCAAGCTGCCAGGTGTGTTCTTAGAAGAGGAGGATGTGCTTAACCCAAACCCGGTGGAGTCTCCAGTTGCTAAACCGTTCCATGTGTTTGCCTGCCTATTTTGCACAGCAAGCCATTGGCCATTAAGCCAATTCCCCTACCCCTGTTAACACACTTTTTAATTGCCACAGGAAATCAATGCCAGAGATGTAATCAGTGGTGACATTACCTTGAACTACCCAAGCTTTGAGAAGAGAAGGAAGTAAAGAGGAAAATATTCAGCAGTGTAGTGAGCAACCAAAGCATTGCAGCCAGGCCAGGCAGTGGAGGTAAAGAACCGGCTGAAGGCTGTGCTCCATCCATTAATCCTGGAAGAGAGAAAGTCTGGCGACATATGCTCCCTTAAAAATGGAAAACGGCAATTCATTTGCAAAGTAATCATTTCTAATGCCTGCCCCAACTTTTTATGCCTCTCTGAACTTCTCGGCTATATTTACAGCGCACAACTTTCTTCCTGTGCATGAGCGTGTTCACGCTGCTTTTTATTTGCATTGCAGAATATCACTGTAACCCTACCAGTCCTTATAAATTAAGTTTATTTTGAGATGAGAGGAATGGAACAGAAGTCATCCCTGCTGTGACTTAATGTTCTAAGAGTTTATCTCTTTGTTTTTCTTGGGAAATTATATTGATGGGGCAAGCAGGGAGTGGGGAAAGATAAGAGCCCTCCCCATATCCTATGCTTGCTCCCTTTACCATTGCTAAGAAGTGATGTATCCAAATAATCTGCTTCCAGATGTACTCAGATCAGATGGGGACACAGGGTAATTGAGATATAAGACTTCCATCTGTTGTGTCAATTGAAAAGCAGAAATGGGAAGACAGAAAAAAGACGGAACTAGTCCTCACTGGCCAGTGAGCTCTGTATGTGGATGGATAAGGCAAGTGCTCAGGGGTTAGGAGGAGCCAGTCCTGGTGGAGCTGAGGGCTATGACTCCAGCTCAGCCTGGCAGCACACAGTGACAGCTAATTTCCCTATTCCACTGACACCTGTATTCCTTGCAGCTCATTCTCATTGGCTACTACACTGTCATCTGCCCTCTTCACTGGCTGTCACATATGCATTTATTCTTCCATTCACCCCATATTCTTCACTCTTCCCTTCTTATTGACTGAAATCTTGCCAAGAGTTTATAAAGTAAGAAGAGATGGACAGATCATTGTCCTAAAGTATCCTTACGTCCCATCCTATCACGTATCCATTTCTACACATGTACATGCTGTCTTTCAAGCTATGCTGGGAGGTTTTCTCTTTACCTCTGTGTGTGTGTGTGTGTGTGTGTGTGTGTGTGTGTGTGTGTGTGTGTGTGTGTCCAGCTGTGCATATTCAGGTATGCATATCAAGTACACACATATGGAGCTACACATAAAGCGCAGGTGTGCACATGGGAGCCAGGAGCCCACCTCCAGTGCAGTTCCTTGGGCACTGTTCACTTTGGTTTGTGAAGCAGGGACCTATCTCCCTGGGACTTGGTGGTTGACAATTCAGCTGGACTGACTAGATAGCAAATCCGAAGGGTTCACCTGTGTCTTCCTGCCTAGTGCTACAATCACAGGTGTGTGCCACAATGCCTGGCATTATGTGGGTTCTGGGAATTGAATTCAGGTCTTCTTGCCTCTGAAGGCATGAAGTTTGCAGCTGTGCCGTCTCCCCTGCCCCTACATGGGAAGGCTTTCAATACCAGAAAGCTTGTCTTTTATTCCTGACATTCTCCACATTGGCTGCTAGCAAAGAGGCCTGCATATTAGCTGGAAGAACAATAAACTCAAAAGTAGAAATAATAGGTCAACTTTATTTCATTTGAAAAGATAAAGAAGGGTGATAACTATCTGAGAGAGTGAATATGGTAATGAACTTGCAATGACCATCACTGCACAGTTGATGAATATACACAATTCTGATTCACCACTTATACTTCAATAGGCTAGAGGAAAATGGAAGTATAATGATGCACTCAGAAGGCAGAATTTTATTGCAATGAAACCATGCTGACCTTCAGTTAGTAGTAGACCACGTGATCAGCATGCATGAAGCCCTGAACTCCATCCCAGCACCATGTAAAACAAGCACAGTGATGTGTGCCTGCAATCTCAGCACTGAGGTAGAGGCAGGGGTCCAAAGTTCAAGGTCATCTTTGGCTATATTGTGAATCTGAAGATAGCCCAGACTAAATGAAAAAAAAGAAGGAAGGGAGGAAGGAAGGAAGGAGGAAGGAAGGAAGGAAGGAAGGAAGGAAGGAAGGAAGGAAGGAAGGAAGGAGAAAGAAAGCAAGCTTGTGACGGTTAATATGGATTAACTTTAATCATCAGCCTGACAAGATCTAGAGTCACCCATTAGACAAGTTTCTGGGCACATCTGTGAGGGATTACCTAGATTAGACTAGCCTCTGCATAGTCTGTATGGGATTGTCTTGACTGGACTAATTTAAATGAGAAGTCTCACCCTGGAGGCAAGAGGAGCCTTTGCTTTTTGGCAGCCTGCCTTCTTGTGTTCTGCTGGGGAGTTCATACATTCTGCTGCCATGGCCACTACTCTCATCAGAGCCCAGATCCTTTGGCTACCAGAACTATGAAAACTGGGTTTCCTTTGTTTAAGTCCCCTAGTCTAGGGTGTTTTATAATGGCAGTCCAAATTAAATAGGCAAATGATGAAACTGAACACAGAAACTTCCTCAAGATCATACAGCCAACAAGGAACACAGCTTTTCTCTTGGGAAATCACATGTCTTTGATTCACTGTACAAAAAAAGGGGAAATATATTGATCTGTCAGATCATGAGGCATACATATGACATAGAAACTTTGAGCACTAAATAAATAAATAAATCTAGCACTTTTAAGTGAATGGATGAATTAATGAGTGAATGAATGAATTCCTCTAGCTCATATTAACTAGCTCTCTTGGAAGAAGTAAGCACTTAACAGCTACTGTTTGTTCAACATTTTGGGCTTCACCTTAGCAAATGTATTTCTTACCCAACCACTTACAGCTGTAGAAGTGGTTTTTAAAGACACTAAAAGTAGGGAGGGAGCCAA
This sequence comes from Ondatra zibethicus, assembly GCA_004026605.1. Lineage (NCBI taxonomy): Eukaryota > Metazoa > Chordata > Mammalia > Rodentia > Cricetidae > Ondatra > Ondatra zibethicus. Next base: position 36,382 of record PVIU01003630.1, read on the forward strand.
GACACTAGTGATAGAGGAACAGAACCAGTGATTCATCAGAATACAAAGTGACAATGAAGAGACCCAGCCCACTGCACAATCAATGCTCCATTCCATGCTGGTTCATCTGGGTCCCTGTCTTCTCCGTCATCTAATATTGAGACCCCTTCCAGTTCAGAGTCTTAGTTATCTAAAGCCTGAGGACAGCTTCTGTACATACTAAGCTCTACATAGATGCTAGGTATATGGAATGCTAGAAATTGCTGGTAGAAAGCTCTACAGTCAACCATAGTTGTATCTTACAGGAGCCCAATGAATACAGTTCTCAAAGAGATTAGTATAGATACCAGAGTGGAGTCCTAACAGCCCTGGTATGCTCTCACTTGGACCAGCATCAGATTTTCAACCTCCAAACAGCCTGTAGGCAAAAAAAAAAAAAAAGCTTGCTTTTAACCATGCTCTCCACTTTCCACAGAGGAGTGGTGGTGGTGGTGGTTGTTGTTACTGTTGTTTTTAATACATCATCTCAGTCAGGCAGTAGTGGTGTACACCTTGAAGCAGTGGCAGGCAGATCTCTGTGAGTTCAAGGTCAGCCTGGTCTACAGAGCTAGTTCCAGGACCTCCAGGACTACACAAAGAAACCCTGTCTTGAAGGAAAGAAAATCATCTCAGTTATCACCAATCCTGAATTCAAGGAAAAGTTTTAGAAGGCCCAAGTTCTGAAGTTGAGTCATTAGAGAGAGATATAGTGCATCAGCGATTACAGTCACCCAGTGGAGAAGGCAGGACCTGAGTACTGAAGCCTGCTTCCCAGTTTCCAGCAAAGAATCTTTGCACTGTGTAGAGATACATGTCTCAGACCTGGTATACATTCCTGTTTCTCAGATTCCACAGGCTTCGGTCCACAAGCACCCTAGCTCAGGCTGCAAGAAAGACTTGAGTGTGTCAGTTTGAACAGAGCCTTGCTGATTTAATTACCCATTACCCTGCTTGTTTCCCAGTTCCATTTACATGGAATATTGTCTTCCACCCTTCTCCTGGAGTCGAGGGCCATGGAAGTATATAGCAGGTAATAAACAGTGTTGAGATGTCAACCCACTAGAGGAATAATTCTCTGATAGAAGAGAATCCTGCTCAGGCATGGCTTGTGGAAACACCAACTCTGAAAACTGTTGCTCCTGTCTGTAGTTTCACACATGCAAAAGCAGCTTTGATGTCTCCCCAATGCCTGCATTGTAATGTATAATCTCATATGAGATGTATATGTAATCTCATGATTGTATCTCTAACTTGTGGACACAAATATCCATGGATGATCAGGAAGATGATTTTTCACTAATCTGTATAATTTTGATATATAGAAAATATACTAGGATATACTTCCTAACTAGATCTAGTGTCCCATGAGGACTATAAACACTTAAAAGCCCGATTTCTTCCTTTTACTCAGACTAATAACAGAAAACAACAATTTTTTCTCAGCCTAAGACAAACTACACACAATTAGCTCATTTTTACCTCAGAACAAGTTAAAACTAGACTAAAGGTTTTTGTATATGGATCTTAAGCTCTCTAGTTAAAAACTTTTCAATTATGCACAAGGTCAGAGTTGTAGGTGTCTAACCAGGGTTATTAACATAAAGAAGCCTAAAAATCCTTGCCAATTTTTTGCTTGCCAAGTCTAACTGATAAAAATCTCTGTCCTGCAGCTTGTCTCATGGGGCACTGTGTCCCCGGCTTCTGGTCACAGTTTTACACCAGAAACTATGAAACTTTGTGTTGCTATGGTGAATGGCTCTGCCCTTATCACTTACCCTAGGAATGTGCTATGACCAATGAGATGTGACCCTTGCAACATTTTTATTGCCTTAAACCTCCTTTAAAAGTGACTTTTTAAAAGCCATATGAAAAAAAAATAAGCAAGGAAGAATTGAAACAGAGAATTAGAAAAGGATTTAGAACTACAGAATTGGAACTAAAAAATTAGAGCTATGAAATCATAGACAATTAGAGCAAGAGAATTAGAGTTAAAGAAAAATAAAAGAAAATGACCCTCAGATTGCACATGTGAGTCTTTATCCCAGAGATAGAAAAGTATAAGTTCAGTTCCACTTCATTGTGGACTTCTTCCTCAAGCCTTGTTCTAACCTTGAGAATAGGCCTGTCATGGTTACTAATATCCTGAGGTTACCTCTGTTTTTGTAGGGTGAGGTACATTTCTTGGAGGCAATAAAAGATAGGTTTTTTTAAAAAACCAATGTGTTACTCTATGTCGTTTGGTTGTAGAATTGAGATCATTAATATTTAGAGTCATTTTATAGCTATGGGGCAGGGCATGTGAGTTAATGGTTTCTAGGTATGAGCCCTAGAAACATTTTTCCAGTAGTGTAACCACTGGCAAGGTTTCCATAGTCCTATAACCCCTCCACGTTCTTGTGAGCAATCATAGTGAAACTCATTTTGTCATTAGAAAACAACATGAAAGTAGAAAGAATTAGGAAGAGTCTGTGTGTGTGCGGGCAAGGCACACGCCACCACATGTATTCATGGAGGTCAGAGAACAGCTTGTGGGAGTTGGTTCTCTCTTTCCACCATGTGGGTCTGGAGGGTGGAACTCAGCTTGTCAGGCTTGGGTACCAACGTCTTTACTCAGTAAGCTATCTCCCTGGCCCTGATTCACATTTTAGATATTGTCTTCTCACTGGAAAACTTGAGGGGTATGACACCCACTTAAAAGGTCATGTGTGACTCTTCTGCATGCATGAAGGTTTGACAGGCACAATTGTCTTTCATGCACTCTTTATGCTGCCCTGAAGCATCATAAAAGAGTTCAGTGGAGTCAACTCATGTGCCTGGTTCTACTCAGCATGGAGCAGAAAAGTGGTCTTTTCCATCAGAGAAGGTGCCTGCAAAGAACTGATGTCATGGTTTATTCTCTTGTCAGTGAACAGGCGGTGGAGAGAACTGGGTATTGCCACCTACTCCTACTCCAGCCCTGCTCACCAGATTTCATGCCAAATGAGGTCTAAATCAGGCACTGTATTGACTTCTCCTAAATCATCTCTCCAGGAAACTATTATAGCCATGACACACAAGGTGTTTAAAGAAACACCTTCTGTATCCAGACTAGGTATCCGACAGCACAGCACTGTGTGGAAAAAATATGATGTCTACACACAGTGGAAACTTCTTCCACCATAAAGAAAGGATTTGAGCCATTCGTAGGAAAATGAATAAAACTGGAGATCATCTTATTAAGTGAACTAATCTGGCCACAGAAAGACAATGTTTTCTTTCATGTGGGTTTCCTAACAAAAAGTCATGTATTTGTCTATGAAATGAAAAGCAGAAGTGGGATCATAGAGGGAAAGAAATGGTATTGATAAAAGGAGAAGCAATAAGAAGTAAGAGGGGGTGGGGTGGGAGGTTTGCTCAATAAATAATATATATAGGAAAAGGAAAAACTAAAGATGTGGCTTCTAAAATTTCTGTGAAATAGCTGAGCATTTTCTTTTTTAAAATTTATTTACTAATTTTTTATTTATTTGTGCATGCATCTGCATGTGTGTGTCTGTATATGCATGTGTGTGTGTGTGTGTGTGTGCAGAAACCTATGAAGACCAGCAGAGGGTGTCAGATCCTCTACAGCTGGGTTACAGATGGTTGTGAGCTGTGTGATGTGGGTTCTGGGAGCTGAACCAGGTCCTCATGATGAACCAGCCAGCACCGTTAAACACTGAGTCCTCTCTCCAGGCCCCACCCGAGCATTCTCATGCATTTCCCTTACCCAAAGAGTACACCAAATGAGTCTGTGGAGTGATTCCACGTCGCCATGGGTCTCATACTATCCTAAACTCATGTCCATCCAGAGCCTCAGGCTGAGACCTTCTTCAGAAACAGGGCCTTTGCAAGTGTAAAAAGTATAGTGAGCCCAGACTTCACCCAAATGACTGTTAGGAGAGTGAAAGATGAGGGATGAAGACAGACAGACAGACAGCAGAGAAGGACACAGGACAGGGTAGGCCTGGAATGGTGCTGCTGCCATGAGAGACCCAGAGCCGCCAAACAAAACACCAGAAGGCAGAAAGAATCAGGTTTCGGTTCTGCCTAGATCTTTCAAAGGGATGTGACCATACCCACGCCTCAACACTGGACTTCTGACCTCCAGAGTCAGGTGAAAACACAGTCCTGGGTTCTCCTTGCTTTATTAAGATTTATTTACTTATTTATTTGTTGGGGTCTAGATAGTCCGTGGTTCCTTTCTCAGGCACAATACTGACTGAGATATTACAAGACTGCTAAAGCTCCAGGCAAGAAATGAAACAATGAATTCCTCTATGGAAAAATGTCCTCCAGTGCAAACAAGACCAGGGTAGGGCAGTGTAGAAGAAGGAACTCAGACAAAGAGCTCAAAAAGGCTGTTTGCTCAAGCCTTTCTAGCTAAAGGCTACATAGGCAGCAGTGATGACAAAATAAAAATCGTTCTTTCCTGAAGCGAGCACAGAGTCCTGTCTCTGTCTACCATTCTCCTCCTTTCTGGGTCTCTGTGTTGTCTGTGGCTGTACCAACCATTGCATTTATTCACTCATTTGCTTTTTTAATGTGTGTACGGGGTGGGTATGAATGTATGTGCATGTGTGCGGATGTGCAAATCTAGAGGCCGGAAGAGGGTTTCACGTGTCCTCCTCTACCACTCTTTACCTACTCCTTTGACGTAAGGGTCTGTCCGTGAACCTGGGCTCACATTTTCTCAGTTAGAGTAGGAATAAGCAAGTCCTACTGCCATCCTGTCTCCACCAGCAAAGAAGGTGCGGCACAGCCATATGTGGAACAGCTGGCATGTTAAGTGGGTAATGGGCTCTGGACACTGGTTCTTATGATTGCACAGCCAACACTCTTAACCACTGAGCCATCTCTTGGCCTTCTGTCATTTTAAGTTACCAAGCTTTAGTACTTTGCTAAGAGCCCTAGGAAAATAAAACAATATCTAGTAACCAACTAGTTGTTGTCAACTGTGGGCTTGTTACTCGGTCTTGCTTAGAGCTCTCTACAGTGAGTCATTTTAACCTCAAAGCACCCTTGGCAGGGAGGAACTGCTATTCTCATTTTACATATGAAGAATTAACATCAGAAGAGCTATTAGGTCATGTGCCCACATGTGTTCTTCGGCTGGGAGATGCTCAACTAGACCCTAACCCAAGTAGTCCAACTTCCAAGGCCCAACTCTGAGTCACCAACCAGGAGCTCTAAGAGTTGAAAAGCCAAACTGAGATGAACACATGATCTGTAAGAGATGGTAGGAGCCGTGGGGTCAGCCAGGAGTCCTAGCAAAGTGGAATCATTTGTAACAATGGACGAAAGGAAGGACTTTATGCTGTGTGAAATGAGACAGAAAGACAAGCAGCACCCATTCTCACATCCATGCAGAAGTTAACATTTAGCTCATAGAACTGAAGAGCAAATATCAGAACCTATGAACGGTGCAGTGAATGGCAAGATGGGGAGAAGACAGGGTGCAGAAATGAAGGTAAGGAGTAGAAATAACTTCCAGTGTTCAGTAGCACAGTTGAAATACTGGTTTTCAGCGATTAATTAAATGTATCAAAGAGCTGATAGAAAAAATTTTGAATATGCCCAACACTTTGATATATTGATATATGTCTGATATATGCCCCTTACCATGATCTGATTATCACACTTTGCATACATGTATTGAAACGTCACTCTTAATTACACAGAAATGTACAATCACCGTAGTCCCACTAACATACAATAGGACTGAGAGGTAGCTCAGACTGTAACCTGCTTGCCACACAAACATGATGACCTGATATAATCCACAGAATCCACATGGAAAACTGGGTATGGAGGCACACATTTGCAATCTCAGCACTGAAGGTACAGACAGTGAGATCACTGCGGATCAGTGGCCAACCAGACTATTGAAACAGCAAGTTCCCAATCAGTAAGAAAGCCTGTCTCAAAACCAAGGTAAACTGTTAGTTAAGGTTCTTTGGCCTCCAAGCACAGGTTTGTAATACATACACGTAACACACAAAAATTTATATTTATAAAAGTAAATTAAGTCTGGGAGATGACTCAGTCCATAAAGTGTTTTCCGTGCAAGCAAAAGGACCTGAGTTAAAATTCCGGCACCCACATAAAAGTCAAACACACTGGCATAGCTGGAAGAAATGAGGCAGGTGGATCTCGGGAGCTCACTGGCCAACAAACCAGTCTAATCAAAACAGCAAGATCTAGGTATGATGAGATGCCCTGTCTCAAAAAAGTAAGGTAAAGAACAATAGAGGAAGACACCAGAGGTTGACTTACAGCTTCGGTATGTATACACACACACACACAAAATAATAATAATAAATAGAATTGATTGTAAACATGCAGCATCTCATTTTCCTACCAGTGGAGCAGAAATGAATCTAGAGAATCAGACTTACAGGAAGAAGCAGAAATATTAGGAAGCCTAGCCATACAATAGTAAGAAATGATGCTGTTTGGATTCTGAGAGTTACGAATGCTCTCAATTAAAATTTCAAAGCCCCAACCAACGTACAGTGAAGAACACAGGGGACCTGGAGCCAAACCCCTGGGATGCCAGCAGACCCAGAGCTTCAGAGAGCACTCAGAGCACAGACGGGAGGCTTCTTTCCACTCTCAGACTGTCGAGAGAGTGGACTTGCAGCAGCAGTAGTGATGAGAGCATTAAAGAAAGAGTGGGCTTGCTGGCTTCAGCTGTGTGGCTCTTTGAATGCATTTCCCTTTAGTATGTTATGGCATTTGCTGAAAACCTTCTAAAATTACTATACTGAAGTACAAATCATGTTGGTTGAAAAAAAAAAAAAAAGGTGCTCTTACTGTCCAGAGTCTTTCAAATACTCACAGTCGGAGAGGCCCCTGCTGCTGCATCGCAAACCAGAAAGAGCCAGAATGCAGCAAGACGGCAGGCAGTTCTCCCAGTAAACACAGTGCCTGGGGCTGGAAAACGATGTGCGCAAGTGAAAGTGTAGGCGGCACCTGAGGAACCGCAGCTGAGTTGTCCTCTGGCCTCGACACACACATACACATGTGCATGGGCACATGCACACATGTGCACACACAAGAATATACACACACGAGCAAACATACACACATTTACACGTACACATAAAATGTGTGGAACATAAAATGTGTCTCCTTCTGGAACCATTCTTCCCAACAAGTCTCCTCCAAACTGCCCTGTCTCATTTTGTGCATGACCCACTGGTTATAACTGGGGTTGCTCACATGAGCATGAATGGGAAGCTATTGACCGGAGAAGGGGCCGACAGATCAGTGCCTCGCCACTGAAGACAAGAAAAACCTTCCCCCACCCATCATGAACTGTCAGTAACCCCTCAGGGAAGGGGGGGGGACACACGAGCCTGATAAAATAGAGACCCGCTCAATACTATCTGGACTTATGCAGATAACAAAAGCTGCAGTGAGTTCCTGAGTTCAAGAGCCATGTTGTGTGCAGAGGGTGTCTTTTTGCAGCACACTTCCCTATGCCCCTTCTTCGGTGATATCCTGAGCTTGAGGCATTTGATACAAATGTCTCGTTAAGGAGCCAATTACTCCATCATCACTTATTCCAGGCACTTGGACCAGTTAGGGGTGTCTGCGTTGACTGCATCTCACTGCACTAAGAAAGTCATCTGACAAAGACTTAAAGCAGCACTCTTTCTAGACTGAGACTCACAGAGGGTTTCTCTGTTCACCCCTGGCTATCCTGGAACTGGCTCTGTAGACCAGGCTGGCCTCACACCACTGCCGAGAGGTCTCTAACTCTTACTCTAAAATATATCTTAACAATTTTGGAATTTATCTTAAAAAATCATTGACCAGCAGCCAGGAACAGTTGTCTTTCTCTGATAGCCTGCAGTGACACCCACAGAAACTTCCCTTCTTTCATGGTCAACACATGAAAAGTTTTTCCCAAAATGAGGTGAGTCCTTGTGTTCTAATCCTACGGTAACATACTACTCGACAAGAAAAAAAATAAGGCTAGGCCCAACCTTCGCTGGAGCCACAAAGAATAACACAGCACCACCAAAATACAGTAGCTTTACAGAAGCAAGATTTGAACACCACAACACAGATGAAGCAGAAGAAGATGGCCTAAAAAATAACTTAAGAAAAATATTTAAGGCCCTTAAAGAGGAAGTAAAAACTTCCCTCAAAGAAGAGGAGAAAAAGACAAAACTTGGAAGAAATCAACAAATCTCTTTTAAAAAAAGAAAAAGGAATCAAACAGATGAAAGATATGATTCAAGAATTGAAAAGCAAAATAGAGACAATAAAGAAAACACAAACCATGGGAATTCTGGAAATAGAAATTATGGGTAAACAATCAGGAACCACAAATGCAAGCATAAACAGCAGAAGACAAGAGATGGCAGAGAGAATCTCAGGCATTGAAGATACGATGGAAAAGAGAGATTCATTGGTCAAAAAAAATGTTAAATCTAACAAAAGCTTAACACAAAATACCCAGGAGATATGGAACACCATGAAAAGACCAAACCTAAGAATAATAGGGATAGAAGAAGAAGTTCAACTCAAAAGCACAGAAAATATATTCAACAAAATCATAGAAGAAAACTTTTCCAACCTAAAGAAGGATATACCTATGAAGGTATAAGAAGCTTGCAGAACACCAAACAGACCAAAAAAGAAAAAAAATCCCCTTGCCACATAATAATCAAATCACTAAACATACAGAATAAAGAAAGAATATTAAGAGCTGCAAAGGAAAAAGGCCAAGTAACATATAAAGGCAGAACTATTAGAATTACACCTGACTTCTCAAGGGAAACAATGAAAGCCAGAAGGTCCTGGTCAAATGTTATGCAGACATTAAGAGACCATGGACGCCAGCTCAGACTACTATACCCAGAAAAAAATTTAATCACCATAGACAGAGAAAATAAAATATTTGATGACAGAACCAGATTTAAACAATACCTAGCCAAAAACCTAGTCCTACACAAAGTACTAGAAGGAAAACTCCAACCCAAGGATGTCAGCTATACCCACAATCATAGACAATAAATGATCTCACAGAAGTAAATACCAAAGAAGGGAAAACGCACAAAATAACATCACCTACAATAAGAACTAAAAATCACTAATCATTAATATTCCTTAATATAAATTGATTCGACTCACCTATAAAGAGACAGGCTGACAGATTGGATACGAAAACAGAACCAATCTTTCTGCTGCATACAAAAAACACACCTCAACCTAAAAGACAGACATCAGCTCAGAGTAAATGGTTGGGAAAAATATTTCCAATCAAATGGACCTAAGAAACAAGTTGGTGCAGCTGTCTTAATATCTAACAAAATAGACTTCAAGCTAAAATCAATCAAAAGAGACAAAGAAGGTCATTTCATGTTAGTCACAGGAAAAATCCATCAAGAGGAAATCTCAATACTGAACATCTATGCCCCAAATAGAAGGCCACCCTCATATGTAAAAGAAACACTTCTAAAGCTTAAATCATACATTAAACCCCACACACTAATAGTGGGAGACTTCAACACCCCACTCTCACCACTGGACAGGTCTGCCAGAAAGAAAGTTAACAGAGAAATAAGAGAACTGACAGATGTTATGACTCAAATGGACTTAACAGACATCTATAGAATATTCCATCCAAACACAAAAGAATATACCTTCTTCTCAGCACCTCATGAAACCATCTCAAAAATTGACCACGTACTAGGTAACAAAACAAACTTCAACAGATAACAAAAAAATTGGAATAACGCCATGTATCTTATCATATCACCATGTCTTAAAATTAGAATTCAACACCAACACTAATTTCAGAAAGACCACAAATACATAGAAATTGAATAATTCTCACCTGAATCACTAATGAATCAAGGAAGAAATAAAGAAAGAAATTAAAGACTTCCTAAGATTCAATAAAAATGACCACACAACATGTACCCAGACTTATAGGACACAATGAAAGCAGTATTAAGAGGAAAGTTCATAGCACCAAAGGCCTACACAAAGAACCTGGAAAAATCCCACACTATTGAGTTAACAGAACACCTAAAAGCTCTGGGGAAAAAAAGAAGCAAAATCATACAGGAGGACTAGATGACAAGAAATAATCAAATTGAGAGCTGAAATCAACAAAATAGAAGCAAAGAAAATAATACAAAGAATCAAAGCAACAAAGAGTTGCTTCTTTGAGAAGATCAACAAAATAGACACACCTTTATCCAAACTAACCAAAAGGCAATGAAAGAATATCTGAATTAACAAAATCAGAAATTAAAAGGGGGACATAACAATAGACATGGAAGAAATCCAGAAAATCATCAAGTCATACTTCAAAAACCTATACTCCACAAAATTGGAAAACTTTCTGGATAAATATCACTTACTAAAATTAAATCAAGACCAGATTTAAAAAAATTAAATAGACCTATAACTGCTAAGGAAATAGAAACAGTCATCATAAGACTCCCAACCAAAAAAAGCCCAGGACCATATGGTTTCATTGGAGAATTCTACCAGATTATCACAGAAGAACTAATACCAAAACTCCTCATATTGTTCCACACAATAGAAACAGAAGGAACATTACCAAACTCTTTTTACAAGGCTACACTTACCTTGATACCCAAATCACATAAAGACATTACTAAGAAAGAGAATTACAGACCAACCTCACTCATGAACATTAACGCAAAAATATTCAATTAAATACTGGTAAACCGAATCCAAGAACACATCAGAAAAATCATCCACCATGACAAAGTAGGCTTCATCCCAGAGATGTAGGGATGGTTCAACATATGAAAATCTGTCAGTGTAATCCGCCATACAAACAAACTGAAAGAAAATAAAACCACATGATCATCTCATTAGATACAGAAAAAGCCTTCAACAAAATTCAACTCCCCTTCATGATAAAAGTCTTGGATAGAGTAGGGATACAAGGAACATACCTAAACATAGTAAAGGTAATATACAACAAGCCAACAGCCAACATCAAACTAAATGGAAAGAAACTCAAAGTGATCCCACTGAAATCAGGAACAAGACAAGGTTGTTCACTCCCTCTGTATCTATTTAATATAATACTCCAAGTTCTAACTAGAACAACAAGACAACAAAAGGAGATCAAGAGGATATAAATCAGAAAAGAAGTCAAACTCTCACTATTTGCAGATGATATGGTAGTATACATAAGTGACCCCAAAAATTCTACCAGGGAACTCCAACAACTCATAAACACCTTCAGTGATTTAGCAGGATACAAGATTAACTCGAAAAAAAAAATCAGTAGCCCTCCTTTATGCAGATAATAAATGGGCTGAGAAAGAAATCAGAGAAACATTACCCTTCACAATAGCCATAAATAACATAAAATATCTTCAAGTAATGTTAAACAAACAAGTGAAAGACCTGCATGACAGGCAACTTAAATCTTTGAAGAAATTGAAGAAGAAACAGAAAATGGAAAGTAGAATTAACATAGTGAAAATGGCAATCTTACCAAAAACAATCTACAAATTCAATGCAATTCCCAGCAAAATTCTTCACAGACCTCGAAAGAACAATATTCAACTTCATATGGAAAAACAAAAAAAACCCAGGATATCCAAAACAACCTGTACAACAAAAGAATTTCTGGAGGCATCATAATCCCAGATTTCAAACTCTACTACAGAGCTACAGTACTGAAAACAGTCTAGTATTGGCATAAAAATAGACAGTAAGACCAATGGAATCAAATTGAATACCCAGACACCAATCCACACACCTTTGAACTCCTGATTTTTGACAAAGAAGCAAAAAATATAAAATGGAAAAAAGAAAGCATATTCAACAAATGGTGCTGGCTTAACTGGATGTCAACATGTAGAAGAATGAAAACAAATCTATATCTATCACTGTGCACAAAACTCAAGTCCAAATGGATCAAAGACCTCAACATAAATCGAACCACACTGAACCTCACAGAAGAGAAAGTGTGAAGTACACTTGAACACATTGACCCAGGAGGCCACTTCCTAAACATAACCCCAGTATCACAGACACTGAAAGAAACAATTAATAAATTAATTATAGTGCTTTGGAAATCAATATAACAATTTTTCAGAAAATTAGGAAAAAAAATCTACCTCAAGACTCAGCAATACCGCTTTTAGGTATATGCCCAAAAGACACTCAATCATATCACAAAAATATGTGCTCAACTATGTTCATAGCAGCATTATTTGTTATAGCCAGCACCTGGAAACTACCTAGATGCCCCTTGACCAAAGAATGATTAAAGAAAATGTGGTACATTCACACAATGGAATACTACACAGTAGTAAAAAATAATGACATCTTGAAATTTGCAGGCAAATTGATGGGACTAGAAAAAAACATATTGAGTGAGGTAACCCAGACCCAGAAAGACAAATATAATATGTATTCACTCATAGTGGCTTTTAGGCATAAAGCAAAGAAAAACCAGCTTACAGGACTCTAAGAAAGACATACATGGATCTACATAGGAAGATGAAAAACGCAAGATCTCCTGAGCAAATTGGGAGCATAAGGGCCATGGGGGGAGGGTAGAAGGTGAAAGGGGAGAAAGGGAGGGGGAAAAATTCATAGATCAATAAAAACAATAAAATGACAAAACAAAAAATTAGTTTACCAAATATATGTGAAAAGCATATTTTAAATCAGAAAAGAAAAAAGATAAATTGCTGATACACAAACCAAGATGAATGAAACTTGAATTGCTGTGCTAAATGATACAAACAATAAAAAAGAGTTGTGTATTATGAAATGCGTTATACGACACTGTCTAGAAAAGGCAAGCCTGTGGACAGAGTACAAATTAGCGGTTTTTCACCGGCTGGGGAAGTGTTTCACTAATAGCGATATGTCTAATATCTGATATTAACCTGATACGAGAAGGATGAAGTTTTGGTGTGATGGAAACACTCTGTGTCTTGCTTGCTATCCAGGCCACAGCTGCCTTGCCCAAACCAGCCTGCATGAGCATGCGTAGCAGGTACTTCCTCTCTAAGCCAACCTGAGACCTGCCGCTACACCCAGAGAATGCTGATATGGAGACACCTGACCAGAGATGCCAATGAGGGAAGGAAAACAGCAGAGTCGGCCGCCTGGGCCAATGGGACCTTGGGAGCATGTATATGGACGAGCTTGATTTCCACAATAAACTAATTGGCTTTTGCTACTCACCTGACTTCCACAGTCTATGTCCTTGACTCTGCACCTTCTCACCCACCTACCCAAGGGGTGTCTGTGCAGGGCTGTCCCCAACATCTGGCAGTCCAACATGGAGCTCCCATGCTGGCATGGACTTCGACCTCAATTGGGTTCTGGTCTCTCCATTGGCAGCTTCTGGGATGCCCCATTTATTCCCCCTCCCCTCCCGTGGTACACTGTGGAGGGTGGGGGAACCCCATAGGGTGATTGCTTGGTGAGTTGGTCCCTTAATGTTCTAATGTTCGGTGTGCTTTTTGTTCTCTCAAGGGTGAACGCAAGGACACCCCCTTCCGTTTCTTCCTCACTTCCCCGTATGTCTGTTTGATAGCTAGGGAAGAACATCTTTTGCTTTCAGTCTGCCCACACCTCCCCAGGAGGCAGAACCCAGGTGCAGCCCCTGGAGACACAGTGTGGGCATACCGCCATGGCCTACACACTTCCTGTCTCCTTCCTCCTCCCTTTGTCTGAGACCCGGTCTCTGATAGAGATGCTTTATCATTAGAGCATCTACCGTGCCATTCTTCCAGTGGCGAATGGACAATCTACCTTCCCACATTAAGGAGCCCCAAATAAGAGCGCTAATGACCTGGGGGCCTACCCTAGTATGCCCCACCCCTTTCTTCTTTCTGCTAACCAACATTTCTGTCTCCAGTGGTAACCTAAATTGGTCTAAGACTGCCTGTCCTTTGGCTGCCTGCTGGTCAAACAATACAGAGACAGCAATCCTGATGGAAGAGCCCACAGTTGTCTGGATGCTGGGAGTCAATATGACTCATTTCCACACAGTAACTATCATGACCCAATTCCATTTACAACCCCTTGCACATGTGAAACAGGATTTCGGTGTCACTGTGGCCATCATCACTGCCACTGTGGCATCCATTGCCAGGGCTACAGAACCCACAGTCGCCCTGACATGGATGGTCACCACAACAGAAATCCTTAATCAGGAGGCCTCTTGTTCTGCTGAAGCCCTCCACCCAGGAATTACTTAACCAACACTTATACCAGGCCATCCACATATTACAGCAACAAATTAATAACCTGGCAGAGGAAGCAGAGATGGTCTGTGACACATCTTTATTAGCATGTGACCCCTGTTTCCAGGCAGAATACTTTACTCCCTACAAAGTCCTTAATGCATCCAGGGCCAGAAACCAACTGAACCAATATATAAAGGGTACATGCTCTGATAAGTTCCTTAACTATTCTATATTCTGCTTTGTGAACAGAATTTCCACCTCACCATGACTAGAGTCCCAGCCATACACCTTGAGGCCAGTTTTCTTTCTAAGGTCTGGGGCAATCTCATGAAACTCCTTGACCCTCTTCGGTCGTCACTTATGCCTCAATTGGAGGATTATATTGCTACATATTCTTCTTAAGTGTCTTCTACAGAATATAGCATGCCAGTGCTCCATCAACAAGTCCACTGTACAGGTCCTTATGGCTCTAGAATACCCTGAACGTGGCCCTCCTTGGGAGGTCGTTTGGGCCTGGCTCCTGGAAATTCGTGAGGCATCAATTTGAAGGACACTCCTCCCACTCAGGCATGCTTTCCAGAGATGACATCCTTCAAGGGTCGGTAGTTATTGGTGGTTAAGGACCTGTGAGGCAAGCCAACCTAAAACAGACATGGTTTATTATGCTGGATGCTCTCTGAGGCATGGACAACAAGGCCAAAGCTGACTCCCACTAAGCTGTCTTCCTTACATAAATAAAAAAGGGTGGATACATAGGAGAAACTGCCAGCCAGCCTACCCAAGCCACAGTTACCCTGCCCAAACCAGCCCACATGAGCATGCACGGCAGGTACTTCCTCCCTGAGCAAACCTAAGGCCTGTGGCTACACCCAGAGTCTGCTGACACAGAGACACCTAACCAGAGATGCCAATGAGGGAAGGAAAACCGCAGGGTCAGTCACCTGAGCCAATGGGACTTTGGGAGCGGTTATATAGGAGAGCCTGATTTCTGCAATAAACAAGCTGTCTTTCACTACTCACCTGACTCCTGGAGTCTATGTCCTTGACTCTGCACCTTCTCGCCCTCCCCCCCACTATACAAGGGATGTCTGTGTAGGGTCGCCCCCAACAAACTACTATATAATAACTAGTATATACCAATATACTAATTACTAAACTACTAACAGAGGAATATAGAACAGAAATATGGGTCCCTCAACGTGGGGAAATCTACACTCATACAGCTCATTAAAGATGCAATAGGACATCCCTCCTTTGCACATCAGCTCTCTCTGTTCAGATCCCCAGAGCCCATACGTAGCCACTAATAAAAAAACAAAATCTTCATGTGTGTCCACTGGGACAGTAGAGGCATGATTGCTTCGGGGATAATCCACTGCTTTCAGATTGAATTTGAAGCCCACTCCGCAGGTGGGAAGTCCCACCCAGTACTACAAACCTGGTCAAAAGTCTGTAGCCAGAGAGGTCACGGGACCTTAGGGAGCCTACTACTGAGTGGACGTGTCAAACTGCCTTCTGAATATTCATGTTTATACCCAGGAAGCCATCCCTCTGCCTAGGAAGGATTTTACACCTTAAGTCCTAACTGGTTAAAGTACTATTTTAAATAAGTGACTATTGAGTACCCAGCCTAAAATAGAACATCGATATCACCACTCCATGGCTCAAGAAACATTGCAAAAGGAGGGGCAGAAAGCATGGAGACCAAGGGGATGAGGCATAGGACATAACACGATGTCTTGTGGACCTGATGTGCCCACTGTACTCATGAACTTGAACATGTGTAAGTAACCATGGTTACTTACACATGACCTGTGCATGACTGAGCCAGTAAACCACCCATAACAGATGAGAGAAGGGCTTATGAGGCCACACCCGAAGATGAGGAGCTATTGGCTGATGGGCTCCAGGAAGGAGAAATCAGTTTTGCCAGGGCTGCCATCACTGCTAAGTTGCCATGCTCCAGTAAATAACCCTACACCGATGCTCATGGAAACAACTCCGTGAGTCATTTTGTAAGAGGAGGAATAAAAAACTAGAAGCAAAGGTACTAGTAATTTTACATGCCACCCTATCTATTAAATCAATTTTTTAAAAAATGAAAAAGGAGGCATATTTTGGGGAAGAATAACAGATTCAATGGGAATGGGAGGGGAACAGGTGGGGTTATGAGGAGTGAAAAGGTTAATAAATGAAAAAGTCCAAAAATAAATTTAAAATATTTAAAATAAAATAGAGGGGGAAATATTCTCTCCCCCATTTCTGTCTTCTTCCCTTGTCTTTCCAAACACTACTGTGCTTGTTTTCCCATTCTCTCCCTAGCTTGCTCTTTTCCTTTACTAGCCCATTGGTGCTCTAACAGTTGCTGTCTTTGAATTATCATCCTGCTTTCCATGGTTAAATTATGTTTGCCTTGTTTTAATGTCCTAGAAGTAATTGGAGGAAGGGGGGGTAGAGGGAGAGAGAGAGAGAGAGAGAGAGAGAGAGAGAGAGAGAGAGAGAGAGAGAGAGAGCCCATGGTATCTAGCATGGTTAGGATCAGATCTACCCCTTTTCCTGTGTCTCTACCTCAAGATAAGATCCAAATTCCAGCCATATCCAAGCTAGCACTTCTCCATTGATACCTTGTTCCTCCCTCCCGCTCAAACAGTCAGCATGGCCAAATCACTCTTCCCGGGATCCATCTTTCTCCTTCCACTACTTTTCTTACGAGGTCATTGTCATTGTTACTTACAAGGCATCTCAGCAACTCTCTCTCTGCCCCAATACTAAAAACACCTAATTTTCTCATGAGCAAAGGGAAATGCTGAAGTCTAGAGCCGACCTGAGGAGAAATTTGTCTATCAGAAAGAGATTTCACATAGCTCTAACAGCTTGACAAACCACCTTGAAGGACAGACTGCAGCCCAAACACTAGTGAACAGGCCCACACCTTGACCAGGCTTGCTTAGTTATATATACCTCTTGCCCTCTATTTAAAACTAACCCTTGTCAGGAGGTAGTGGCACATGCCTTTAATCCCAGCACTCGGGAGGCAGAAGCAGGTGGATCTCTGTGAGTTCAAGGCCAGCCTGCTCTACAAGAGCTAGTTCTAAGACAACTGGGGCTATTACACAGAGAAACCCTGTCTCAAAAAAAAGAAAGAAAGAAAGAAAGAAAGAAAGAAAGAAAGAAAGAAAGAAAGAAAGAAAGAAAGAAAGAAAGGAAGAAAGAAAGGAAGAAAGAAAGGAAGGAAGAAAAATTAACCCTTTTTCCAATGAACTTGGGGGATCACTGAACCACTGTGTTCCTCTTTCCACCATAACCGCATTGAGTAAGTGCCTTGTCTCTGCTTTTCAGTTTCTTGTCTATTTAATTGGTGTACTAAGGATGGGTCAAGCCTAGCTTGTTAAGGCTGTTGGGTCCTAGGGCTTTGACCTTGAAATTTCCTGTAATCATAAAATCTATAATGGAATGTTACTCATCTCAAAAAGGAAGTAAAATGTCAGCATATGCTACAACATATGTTGCATAAGATGAACTTTAAGGAACTTGCTCAAAATGAAGTAAGCCAGTGACAACAAACACCCTCAGTAGGTCCACTTACATGAGTAAATAGAGTATCAAAAGCCCAGAAGCAAGCTGGCGGTACCTGGAGCTAGGAAGCTGATCATAAGAAGCTGATGCTCAACGGGTATTGTGATGGTTAACAATGCCACATTGACAAGATCTACAATCATCTAGGAGACAGACCTCTGACTGTGCCCTTGAAGAAGTTTCTAGATTAGGCTAACTGCTGTGGAAAGACCCACCCTGAATGTGGTGGTCCATTCCAAAGGCTGGGGTCTAGACAGAATAAAAGAGCAAGAGAGCTGAGCACCAGCATTTGCCTCCCTCTGCTTCCAACTGCTGGTGTGATGTTGTCTGCTACCCTATTCTCCTGTCACCTTGCCGTCCCTTCCACTGTGGACTGAACCCTCAGACTGTCAGCCAAAAGAAATCCTTCCTTCCTTGAGTTGCTTTGTCATATACTTTGTTGTAGCAATGAGAAACATGAACGATACAGGTGTAGAGTTTCAGCTTTACAAGAGTTAAGAGTTCGGGAAAGCTGTTGGGCAGCCAGGTGAACATTACTCAGGTCTTCAGAGTAGGGGCAATGGTGAATTTCCCGATACGATTGTTACCACAAACAAGAGGTTTTAATGGCAGTCTGCTTGTATGACTGCCCCATATAAACTCTTCCCTGGTTCATTTTCTCTTCTGCTCTTCTTGGAGTAATCTTTTAAATACTTCCCCACATCACTCTGCTCCAAGCAACTGTGTCTCGGTTCTAGGAAATGGCATCTTTCATGGCGCCCCCTTTACTCGCGTAGCCCCTAATGTTACCCCTGAGGCACATGCATTAAGTAACTGCTGCCCATTTTCCACCTCAGCTCACCCTAAGAAACTGTGACACTCCCCCCACACACAAGCACTTCAGCGCTTCGCATCGCTGTCTCTCCAGGGATGAGAGTTGTCATCCATCATTTATCAGTTCATTTATCAATTTATCACTCATCAACACCTAGCGCTGTACTTTAAGAGCAATGCTGTCAAATTTCATTTCCTTCCCTTCATTCCACCTGCAATGAATGCTCTTTGCTTTCCTCCAAATCTGACTCTTCTCATCGTCTTCTCACTAAGTTCCTCAAATTGCCTTCCCCAGGTCCTGCCTCTGGTGGGCCTTTCTACACACTCACTTCTTTCCTTGTGACTCCTGGGTTCTAAACTTTAGCATCTGTGTGCCATGCTCCCAGATAGAAGGCAGACGGACCAGGTACCATTAAAAAGTCTTATCTCAGACTGAAGAGACGGCCCAGCATTGCTCTTCTTGCAGAGCACCGGAGTTTGGTTCCTAGCTCCCATGTCGGAGGGCTTACAACTGCCTATAACTCCAGTTCCAAGGGATGTGAAACCCTCGCTGGCTTCTTTGGGCATCCAAAAACATGTGGCATTCTCACCAGTATGAGCACATACACATGGATACACGCATGCACACACACACTCAAATAATTAAGATAAATGTAGTTAAGAAACTATATCTCTAATGAGAGTAAATGTGATAAGATAATGGCCATTTAAGGATGTTTGTCTGTGGCTTGAGGGATGATCTTTATCCTCTGAACCACGGGAGAGCTAGCTCCTGGAATGCATCTCCACCTGGTTTACACTGGATAACTATTACTGCTACTCAGTTTGAGGGAACCTTTAGATCAGGAGAGGACTGCCATTTGAGGCAGTTCACTGTCCCTGTGTCTCAAGAACGAGAGGCACATGATACCGTGAATGAGTAGCTGTCCTCTCAGGAAAGAAGATATTCTAAGAAGAAGACACCTGCATCTTGCTCCATTTTTGGATATTACACTATTGAAACATTGGACTCCGAGAAGCTGGAATTTCCCCAGGAATCTCATGCTGGGAGAAGGAAAGGAGGGATGGGGGTCCTGGTGCCAGCAAGATGAAAAATCTCTCCTGGGAAGGGGTTTCACACAGTTCTGAGTGAGCAAGCCCACACCTGGACCAGAATGGCTTAGTCGGGCGTGCTCCTTGACTGAGTCTAAACTTTAGTTTCATTTCAGCGCCTTGAAGGTAAACTTGGGGCTGGAGGGGTCACTGGGCCCCTTTGTTCCTCTTCCCCCATGTGACCACAGTGAGTAAAGCTATGTCTGCTTTTCACTATGTCTTCCTTCAACTGACTTCTTTTTTTAAATTTTTATTGCTTTATAAATAATACCATTCAAAATTTCCACTTCCTCCCCTCCTCCTATTTCCCTCCCTCTCCCCCACTCACCCTCTCCCCTCCCCTCCAATCCTAAGAGGGGGCAGGGTACCCTGCCCTGTGGGAAGTCTAAGGCCCTCCCCACTCCGTCCGGGCCTAGGAAGGTGTGCATCCAAACAGACTAGGATCCCAAAAAGCCAGTACATGCAGTAGAAACAAATCCCAGTGCCATTATCATTGGCTTCTCAGTCCATCCACATTGGCAGCCACATTCAGAGAGTCCAGTTTGATCACATGCTCGTTCAGTTCCAGTCCAGCTGGATTTGGTGAGCTCCCATTTGATCAGGCACACTGTCTCAGTGGGTGGACCAACCCCTCGCGGTCCTGACTTCCTTGCTCATCTTCTCCCTCCTTCTGCTCTTCAACTGGACCTTGGGAGCTCAGTCCAGTGCTCCGATGTGGGTCTCTGTCTCTATCTCCACCCGTCGCTGGATAAAGGTTCTATGGTGATATTCAAGATATTCATCAGTGTGACTATGGGACAAGGCCATTCAACTGACTTCTTGAGGACACATGAGTGAGCCTCGCTGGTGAGGATGGCCAGAGCTCATTCTCTGACGCTAACAACTCCAGTAACAGGTGGAGGTGCAGAGGGAAACATCGTACCAGCCAGGAAGCAGAACCAAGGGATGGTATTGGTAAGAGCCTTTCTTACAGTTTTCTAAGATAAGGGTGGGCAAGATAGGGTGCTTACTCAGCAGGGTCAAAGGTGGTTCCTTTGAATAGCTGCAGAGTCCCTGGGATGGACCCATGTCAGGGGAGTGGGGCAAGGCAACAAGGCTGACCTGTGAAAGCAGCCAATTGGCACAGGAAGCCTGTAAACTCTTCCCTTCTGGAGCTAAGTGAAGCAACACAGAGCATGTACCAGAAAAGGCCAGCAAGATTTCCTAGACTACGTGAGTGCAAGGTTAATGACCCAGGAAGGAATCAGGACTTAGATGACACCAGCCTTTTGAATCTCAGGCCTGCCTTAGCAATCTCTCTGGCCTGCTTCTAGTCTCAGAAGTACTTTTACTTTTCTCTTCCTAATAAACTGTCTCAATGTCCACCAGTAGCTGTGTATCCTTGGTCCAAGTCTTTGTTTCAAGGCACAAGAACTGAAAAATCTCTGTAGATGCCCCTCTGGACTCTCAGATCGATGCCTGTGATAGACAGGCTATTCCACTGTCTGATGCCTTACGCTGAGGTGACTAGCAAGAGAGATGGCTGCCCAGAGTTTAAGGGCCTGATTCCAGAGAAGGCTGGGCACCGTGGTGCCTGCATTAATCAGCCTGTATAAGACAAGGCACTTACAGAACATTGCTCACCATCTCTGGGAATTTGCTAGCTAGTCAGTGAAACTCCAGCATGTCAAAGCATCATGAAAGACAGGAAACACAGTTAAAAACCCACCCCACCAGGCGAATCAGGACATGGAGTGCAGTGTGGCTGTGGGAAGGGCCAAGGAGACAGAGGGAAGAAAGACAATAGCGTGCTAATTGCATTGTGAGCACCTCTATTATTACAGGCTTGGTAAAAAAAAAAAGTCTTCTGGCCATAGATTAAAAATACCCGTGAAATTTCTGAGAAGCAAGCTACGAACACATTTGCCTTAGATTTCTTTTTATATGAAGTGATAAATATACATTTTCCCCCATGGAGAATATTTATGAAAAGTTTTCTGGGAAATGTCTTTTTGCTAAATATAAGATCTCTAGGGACAGCTCAGGAACGCTGCCTCCTGAACACACTGTCAATTGTGACCTGCCCGTGTGAATTACCATATTTTCCACTGCAACTCACTTCCTTTAATGATATATATTTTCTACTAATGGTTCGAAGGGGATGGGAACTGGCAGTTTTAATGGCATGTGATCTATGCTTTGCCTCACCGTTAAACTGGGAAGTTTTGCTTTGAGTAAGCAGCAGCCCACACTGGCTTTCACTGAGGCAGAGTGGCCCTTGGCAGAGGAGAATTTTGTTAGTGACACAGAATGTGACTCCAGTTACCACAGTGGACAGCAGAGATGACCGCATCGCCAGACTTTGAAGGTTTAGTAACATCTGGACCATTAATTGTATCTCCTCTTCCTTCCCATTTCAGTTCCGTTACCTCTGATCCCCCTCCCGTTTCCTAGATGAGGCTCCTAGCTTACTGGAACTGACTGTAAATTCAAATTATCCCAAAGCAGGATCATCCAGCAAAAGTGTGCCAGCAACCAGTATATGCATGCCTTTTGGAGACCAACGGTTTTAAACAGGATGCCCTGAACCAGTGGGTAACCTAGGATGAGCTGCTCAGTGGGGAAGGTGCTTGCAGCATACCTGAGGCACTGGGTTCAGATGCATAAGCCTATGGAGAAGCCTCAGGCTGTCCCCCAACCTCCATGCATGTATTGTGGTATACACACCCTCACATACCAACATGCACACATACAAAAAATAATAAACTGATTAGTTAATCAGGATGGTAGGATGCCCAAGAGTGCCCACATCTGGCAGGTAAAGAACCCATCCCACACCGCAGCCCTGTACCCCCATCCTTTTTCTCAGTGCTGGCACCCCAGCTCCAAGAGGACAGTGGAGGAAATGTGATTCTACAGTGACGTGTGTTTGCCCAACACTCTTGTTCTCCCTTTCCACCATCATACTCTTTCTGTGTGTGTTCACGTGAGTGTGAGTGCTTATGTGTTGGGAATGCACACTTACATGTGTGTGTACTCTTGCATGTGGAGGTCACAGGATGAACTTGAAGGTCATGGGTTTGGGGTTCACAGGAAACACTGAGGTAGACTGTAATTTGGGCTAAGATTGTTAGAATAGTTATTAGCCCCGTGGGCAGACAGACAGTCACACGGCAGGAACTCTGAGGACAGTTCAGACCTATAAGGTATGGTGGGGTGGTTCCTTCCGTCTCAGAAAATGGGGTTTGCAGCAGGAGCCTGTGGACAAGCAGCCCGATTTGTAGGGGCAGGAAAAGGAACCTACATCTCTGAAGATGTGCCATCATGGTAGCTCTCTGATGTCCTGGGAAGCCCAGCCACCTGAGATCTGTAAACTTCCTGGAGAAAATGAGAATGGTACCTACTATTTTTTTTTCCTGAAGTCTAAGTATCTGAGATTGGGGATTCACAGACAGTCTCTGGGTAGGAGCCTTTCCATGTCCTTCGCAGAAGAAAAAAAAAAGGCTGCTATAGGCAGTGTGGCCCAAGCAATGGCTGGTCTAGATTCTAACAGACTGGGTATCATTCCCCAGGCTGAGGAGAGGCTGAGACCCAGGCTGAGGAGAGGCTCTGTGTCAGCTAATAGACAGTTCCTGGAGCCAGGAGTTGATGTAGAGGCCATGGAAAAGTGCTCCTTACTGACTTGCTCCTCATGACTTGCTCAGCCTGCTGCTTATATAGAACCCAAGACCACCAGTCAGTGATGGCACCACCCACAATGGCCCAGCCCTTCCCACCAATCACCAATTAAGAAAATGTCCTACAGGCTTGCCTACAGATGGATCTTATAGAGGCATTTTCTCAGTTGAGACTCCCTCCTCTCTGATGACTCTAGTTTGGAACAAGTCGACATAAAACTAGCCAGTACAATGCCCTTCGTCTGATTTCCCATCCCACACGATAGTGCATAATTTGCTTTCTCAACTGAGGGCCAGATATGTGACTCAGTTGGCAAAAATCCTTGCTGTGCAAGCATGAGTACCTGGGTTGAAATAAAACAACCACATGGCGTGGTGGTGTCTGCTTTTAATTCAAATACTGCGGAGGCAGAGACAGGAGGATCCCTGGGCCTTGCTAGCCGGTCAGTCTAGCCAAATCAGCAAACTCCAGGTTCAGTTTAAGACCCTGTCTCAAAAATTAAGGTAGAGAGAAACACATGAGATGCCTTGTAAGGTGCTTGCCATGCAAACCTGAAGACACGAATCCATGGTTCTGAGCCCACGTGAAGGTGGAATGGGAGAACTTACTCCTGAAGTTGTCTCTGGCCTTCACACTTGTGCTGTGACAGGCATGCACTCACACCACACACACACACACACACACACACACACACACTATGTTCAACTATTTAAAATTTTTAAGAGGTGGACAGTGACTGAGAAAGACATCTAAGTTGGCCTCTGGCCTTCACAGGCACGCTCACACATGTACACACACATGCCAGCTAACTATCAATGTTAATCACATCTAAAGCATGATCACATTATCATCCAGACTAGTGCTTGACTAAGCAGTTCATTACCATTGTCTAACCCAGTTAACACATAAAATTCATCCCTCACCACCCTCCCTCCATAATGAGTTGCTAACAAAAACACAATAGTTTTATTGCTTTCTCTCTTACATCTTCCCAGTATCTGGCATATGATAGGGACAAAATGAATACTTGCTAAGTGTCTAGACTGCCATCACTCTGAACCGACGAATTAGTGTCCTGTGTGGTTTGAGGGAATGCTTCCATTTTTGGAGCACACCCCGCAGCCTTACGGTTTCCTCTTAAACTCACTGCCAAGCCAATCTAATGTACCAGCCTAGAAATGCTTCCAGAAAGTATTTTTACAGCTGTGGCCACACAGATTTAACCTGACTCCAAAACAAGACTACTCATTACAGTATGGTTTGTGAAAGTCAAGACCAGAAGCAAATGCCTGTCCACACAGCATCGGACTAAATGAACTAGCTGATGAAATCTAGAAGGATGAGAAAGTGTTTCATGTACTGATGTGAAGAGATCAACAAGGTGGATATACCACCATGCAAGAGTAGCAAGGAGCATAACAGCAGAGACAGTTATGTAAGACAGAGAAAGGACAGGGTACGTAATGGAAATCTATATATCCTTATGCATAGATATAGTTATGCATGACCCATATCTTTAAAGATGCATAAATCACCCTATTGGAAAGAGGCACAGCAGAGTTGGAATAGGAGTAAGAATGGATTTCTCACTCCATATCCACTTATGTCTTTTTAATTTCGAACCATGTGAGTACATTATTTGATAGCTAGCTCTCACTATCAATTCACCACAACGTAGACTCGCCTGGACACAGCCTCGATTGTCTGAATCGGTTAACCTATGGGCTAGTCTGTGGAGGATTGTTTTGAGGATTCGTTGATGTACAAAGACCCAGTGCATTGTGGGTGGCACCATTTCTCGTGCTGAGCTCCAAATTGCGCTAAAGTAGGGAAAGCTATCCGAGAGCAAATGAGTAGACACCATGGGCACATTCATTTCTCTCTACTATGAACTGTGAATGTGATTACCTGCTTTGACTTCCTGCTTCAATTTCCCCTCAGTAATGGGCTGTAACCTCAAATTGTACGTCCAATAAAACTGTCATCCCTTAAGATGTTTTTAGCTCAGGATACTTTATCACAGGGACAGAAATGAAACTAGAATTACAGATAGAAAAAGACATTTAAAGGGTGTACCTCAGTAGAGTGTTTGGCTAGGTATCAGTTACTCTTCCTGTGGCTATAACAAAATAACTGAACAGAGCAACATAAGGGAGGAAGGGTTTACTTTGGCCCACAGTTCAAAAGAAGTTCAAGATGGCTGGAAGTCACGGGAACATGAAGCTACTGGCTACTGAAGTCAGGGCCACAGTTTCCAGCTTCCTTCTTCCTTGTTATGTAATTTAGGGTCCCAACACAAAAATTGATGCCATCCACAGTTAAAGCTAAGCCATACCATCTCAAGTAACCTAACCTTGATAATCTCACACAGGCATGACTTGAGACTTGTCTCTTAGGTGACAACAGAGGCTATCAAATTATCAATCTATATAATAATCACATTACCTTGCACAAAATTCTGGGTTTGATCCACTGCAGTGCAAAAACTAGGTGCCATGGTGCTTGTCTCCAATCCCTGACCTTGGGAGATAGAGACATAGAGATCATCAATTCAAAGTCATTCTCTGCAGTGTAATTATTTTGAAGTCAGCCAGGGATATATGAGACCCTGTCTCAAAAAGAAAGGAAGAAGGGAAATGAGTTTGTTGCTTACTTGGAATAAAAATGAGTGAGTCAGATGAGTTAAGCGACAGTTCTGTAAAGTTACGTCGACCCGCTCTTAAACTCCGTTTCTTCTGGCGTCTCATAGCGACTGCTAGTGTTGGAAACGGATAACCTCAGTGTCGTCCCCGGGGTGGAACACACAAACAAAGGAAAAGTCAGACGGCAAGCCAACTTCTTTTTGCAAAAATAGTGCATGCCCCAGTCTAGTGACTACACACGGCCAAGATGGCCACTGCCTCTTATTCTTGAAGTAGGTGCCCACCCCCTCATATACCATAGGTGGGACCTTGACTCCACAGTTTGATACAATCAGCTAATCGGCAGAAAGACAAAGGGGAGTGTCAAGGGATATGGGCCCTTGTGAGTCTACTTTTGATAGTAAAAAAGAAGTTTCTCACAATCTTTCCTCTTTATTTTACATTGTTTTCTTCAAATTCCTTTAAGAGATGCTGAGTCCCCTTGTTCTGAATGTCTAGAAAGACAAAGCTATCTGAAGGATGGTGGGTTTGTTTGCCAAGGCTGTCTCAATAACTCTTTTGAATAGATCCTGGCACAAGGGACACATAGGATTCTATTAAGATCAGTATTCCAATTGTTATAATTAATGATGTTAAACCTGAAGTCATTATTCCCTTCCATTTAGCAGACATTGTTCCATGAGGCTTGGAAGAAGAGTCATTTATTTCACAGTTTTTCGCCAGTTCCTTGGCAAAGGCATTAAGGCCTTGAAGGGCTCTAGCAATGGCCTCATCTGAGCTGTGTTATTGGAAGAGGAGGTTCAGCACTGTCTTCCTAACACTACACAGATGCCCCATTTCCATCCAGTCTTACGTTCAACACAAGTCTGTCTTCCCAAGCCACCTGGCTAGTGAGGTTGAGTTGCTCTGAGATCTCTTTTTGCTGTGTCTCAGGTATAATTAACAAACCTCTGCTGTTTAGAATGGATATAGTCAATCTAGGCTTTGTTTTTGTTAACAGTGAACCATCAAAACACAGCATTTTTGAAACTAGCTAGGATTTGTTTCCAAGTCTTGAATTCATTTGAGGCTCCCCAAGGTACTCTCAGAGCATCTATACAAACAGGAGGATTGAATGAGCCTTTTGGGATCAAAAGTTTTCTACTCTTAAGGGAGAGACCTCGAGGTGCCACAGGGAAAGTAGCCAAATGGACTAAGGAACCAGTCTCATTCCAATAGACAGGTAACAACTCAAAAAGGGGTCCACAAAACCTCTGAGCATTTACTTAGAATCATTTTCACTGCGTCAGTTTCTCACTGGAATTAATTGCTCCCCCACCTAGGAAGGTGTGAGGTGTAATTACTTCTAGGCAGCTGGGATTTTACAGCCCCTGGAGGCAGATGAAGCCTCGTGTCCTTGACTGGGGAAAGCAGTAGTGACAAGACCCATCAGGACTCAGTGCCCCGGGTCTTAGAAGAGGGAGATGGTGCAGAGGACCCTCCCAGCAGGAAAGGAGCCATTGGAACCTGTGGTCTGCCTGTCCCACATGAGTAACAGTCCCTTATGTTTAACGAGTGAACCGGTGATTCAACCCATTCCTATCAGGCACTGACACCTCTAGATCAGGCTTCAATAGTAAAGGTCTATCTTAAATCTTCCTACTTGTTTTTTATCAGGGTCATCAATTATTGTAAGAAAAGGATTATAAATGAGTGACTGATCGTTGGGAGAATGCCTTGAATAAGTCAGAACTTTCTAATATTTCTTTTTTGAAATTATAGCAGAGTTTCTCCCTTCTCTTTCCTCCCTCCGAACCCTCCCACACACCCATCCTTTCCCTCTTTCAAATTCATGAGCTCTTTTTTTTCATTAATTGTTCATTGTTGTTATTTTTAAGTCTCCAGTGTCCTGAGGATTTGGATGTCTATCTCCTAGTCTGGGTGGTGCAAACTACACAGTCCTAGAGTTGGCATGGTCTTCATAATTCTACTGAAAAGTCATATGCATACCCTGTGTAAGAAAGATGTACACCGTATTTGTTTAATATAAGTCCGGTGGGCAAATGGGCATGAGGGTACTATATATGCCATAATATTGGAGTTGTCTTTGATGTTATAAGTCTTTGTTCCCACATGGGAAAACAAGGCATCAAATTTGACTGCTAATTAGTTTTAGTCACATTCATGTTTTTAAATATAAAGATAGCCTTAGTGGTCCGGGTAAGGAATATGGGACCTAACCGAGCCTGCTTAAAGTAAACTACATTCTTTCTCATTTTAGTGCATTTGGGGTAGGAGTGGCCTGATTTGACAAGGAGGGAACAGAGACATAACACTGCAAACATAACATTGAAGAAAATACCCAAGTCCATAACAGCAGGCTGGAGACTACCCTGGGAGGGGCCTTCAAGGTGACTCACGGGGCAGTCATCTATCTCTTTAGAACCAACTTTAGAGATGGGTCAGATGCTTTCTGTGTTTGCCAACAGGTTTAGTCAGACTCCACAGGGGAATCCCTCATCAGTGGGCTACCTCTAGACTAGGCTGTAGTATGTCTAACCCTTCTCAGCAGTGCACCCTAACCCTAACCCTAACCAGGGTGCAACCTGATTAGGGTTAGGGTGCAACCTGATTAGGAGAATTCTGGGAAGAGGAAAGGCAGAGTCAATCATCAGCCAGACGCAGAGGAAGCAAGATGAAAATGCCTTACTGAGAAAAGGTACCAAGCCACATGGCTAAACATAGATAAAAATTATGGGTTAATATAAGTTGTAAAAGCTAGTTAATAATAAGCCTGAGTTCATAGGTCAAACAGTTTATAATTAATATAAGCCTATGTCTGTTTCTTTGGGACTGAACAACTGCAGGATGGGGCAGGACAGAAACTTCTGTCTACAAATGGCACCCAAATGTTTGGCAAGAATTTCCACATAAAGCCTGAGAAAGTTTTTTTTAAAAAGTATTCTAGACAGACAAGAGTAAAATCAATTGCTGCATCTTGGTAACCATATTTATTCCAGTAGGCTCTGTTTGCTGGAAGCAATTAGAGGCATGGCTCTTTTAAGAGAGACTTCCTGACTCAGCGTTAGCAGCAAAAACCACATGGTGGCTCTTTTAAGAGGCTCTGCCACCAAACACTTAAGTGGTATTTATTAGCAGCTGGAAGCATGTTTCTTGGTGGTAGCATGAACCTAGAAACTCTGCAGAGTTGTGACAATAAATGTAGTTCCCACCAATTCTTCTGCCTCCACCATGAAGCTAGACTCTCAGGAAGCCAAGGATAGGGCAGAGCCAGTTGCCAAAGCCACAGTTTTAATCCTAGCCATGCTTCTTAGTAAATTAAAGACTCATGTGCTCAGAAAAAGATAGAAATATACAGTAAAGACAGATTCAGGTGAAAAAACTAAATTATTTACAGTGTGTTTAAAAATATATGTATGCTTGGAAGAGAAAAGAAAAAAGATAGAGAAAGTCCTTAAAGAAGAGAGATAGAGTAGTTGGGTGTGGTAGCATATGCCTTTAATCCAAGCACTTGGGAGGCAGAGGCAGGCTGATTCTGTGAGTTCAAGGCCAGCCTGGTCTACAGAGTGTGTTCCAGGACAGTCAAAGATACACAGAGAAACCCTGTCTCAAAAAACCAAAAATCAAAAATTAAAAATAAAGGAAATAGGGTAAAAACAAAGCCACATAAAGATGGAAAATACACAGAGAATCTGGATACTGTATGTTATTGTGTTGTCTTTGAATTGTTTGACTGCTGAAGAAGGAGCAACAGGTGCTAAACGACATTTGATTATAAATGCTGCAGGATTAATCCAACCTATGTGCTTTGAAAATGCCTTGACTTTAAAATTTAAGTCAAAAGTGATGTCACTTTTGAGATGTTTTACTTTTGTTCCCACAGGAAATGAGAGACTGTGGATTCAATCTTGGTTAAAAAAAAAAAAAAAAAAAAAAACAAGGTTTGATCAAGGAAGACCCCCTGAAAAATCTCCATGGGAACAGATGGCCCAGATGATCCATCATTTCAGAGCACCTCTGCTTCAGTGACTTCTGAGCTCTACATTCAGAACAGCCTCAAGACTGCTGGCTGAGTTTATCCAGCCTCACAGAATACTCAAGTTGGAACTTGACCACAATCCTAAATTTTCTTTGGGTCCCCCTGAGATTACCAGCACCCCCAATCAACAGAAAGTATCCTAGAAAACTATGCCCACATTCGCAAAAAATGGATTATGGATGTTTGTTTTTGTTTAGTGTATTGGTTACAAATTATTATGAATAATGGTCAGGAAAAAAAGCTAAACAAAGAAGATTAGATTCAGAGTTCTTGTTTTGAAAAGAAAAAAGGGGAACTACTGTGGGATAATACTTTTGTACACTGTAAAGATTTGTCACTTGTATTGGTATAATAAAATGCTGATTGACCAGGAGCCAGGCCGGAAGTATAGGCAGGGAAGCCAGACTGGGAGAATTCTGGGAAGAGGAAAGGCAGAGTCAGTTACTAGCCAAATGCAGAGGAAGCAAAGCAAGAATGCCTCACTGAGAAAAGGTACCAAGCTGTATGGCTAAACATAGATAAGAATTATGTGTTAATTTAAGTTGTAAGAGCTAGTTAATAATAAGCCTGAGCTAGTAGGCCAAACAGTTTGTAATTATTATAAGCTTCTGTGTGTTTCTATGGGACTGAACGGCTGTGGGACTGGGTGGGACAGAAACGTCTGTCTACACACTGTGAAGAGATGTCTCTGCCAAGGCATCTTCTGATTGATTTAATAAAGAGCTGAAAATCAATAGCTAGACAGGAGAGGGTAGGCAAGACTTCTAGGAAGAGAGAGGAATGCTGGGAAGGAGTCAGAGAGGTAGGGATTCGCCAGCAAGATTTGGAGGAAAATGGACATATAGTATGGAGGAGAGATAACAAGCCACATGGCAGAACATAGATTAATATAAACAGATTAATTTAAGTTATAAGAGATAGTTTGGAACAAGCCTAAGCTAAGGTCAAGCTTTCATAATTAATAAGAAGTCTCTGTATCATTATTTTGGAACTGAAACTTCAAAGAAAGTCTGACTATATAGGTCTTGTGCACAAAAGTTTCTTGATTACTCAGGTATTTTCTTGGACCCAGACATATTCTGTCGTGGGATTCTTTCTGATCTAGAGGAGTGCAGTTCACCTGATACCCTGGAAGCCATGCAACATGATATGGGACACACCCATCCAAAAATAAGGGGACCCAAATGCTCTTCCAGATGTGTTTGACATTCAACATGAAGCTGGTAACTAATCACACAAACAAGTTACTGTCAATTTTGTTTTGCAAAATTGGAGGTGGGGGGGTGGTTGTACATGTACCAGAAATCAAACCAGGCTAGCAAGCACACACAGCCAAAGCAGTCTCTCTCCTTTATTTCTAACATAGTTGGTGACCCTGTGTCACCAACCCATTGGTGGGAGCATAGCTTTCCAATCTGAAACAATTGACTAATCAACATAAAGTGGGTGGGGCACTCAGGGAATGTAAGACCTTGTCTCGGTAACTCCCTGTGCTAGAAAAAAACACATCCTGCACTGGAAGTATTGAGAAAAGCAATCCAAATTTGGCTTCCAGAAAAGGCACCCTAAATTTTTACTTTAGGATTGATGTTTGGCTTGTAACACATCTTCCTTTGGTGGAAGGTAAGATAGAAGCAAAGATGAACTCTGAAGAATCATCCAGAAAATCAATCTGAGTTAAAAGCAGCAGAAAAGTTTTCTGGGGAAGTAGACAAAGAAAGTGCACCCCCCCCCAAAAAAAATCCCAAGTTATTTAGTTGAAGGACAGAAATCCAATTACTGCACGCTGTCCACCAGAACGAAAGCAAGTGAACCAGGAAAAGACTATGGACCAATATCGGAAAGGTGTGTGCTTGGAAGACCATGCTTGCAGACTTGCTACTCTCAGTTGGCCAGAGCTGGGCAGTTGGATCTGTGAATCCAGACTAAATTTTTAGCTCCCTCTGATCCCTCCTGTGCACTTTTCAACGCTTCAGCAGCTCTCAAGCTCAGAGGGAACAAGAAAGGAAAACTCAAAATAGTTCACCCAGATATTTGGAGAGTGGAGCCTTTGAATTTTTTAACCAGGAAATCAATATTTCTCAAGATCATGGTGACATGGGCAACCTTTGTGGCCTGCTTCCTGCTCTGTCCAGCGGGGTGTGCTGAGGAAATACCTACACAGTGGCACAATAACTAATGGTCCCCCACATCTTGAAAGCTTGAAATAACAATGGTTTATGTCTCATTTATGCAAACTTGTCCTCAGATACCAGCGCCCTCCAGAAAGGTGTCTTCAGGACAGCACCGCTGTTAGCTGAGTTGTTGGGGTCAGAGACAGGCCCCTGACAGCTTTAACTAACTAGGTGTAGGTATCTCTCCTCAATAGACCAACTAAACAGCTAATAGTGAAAAAGGAGAGAAAAGAGATCCTCAAAGTTACTAGCCCTTAGTAACCTTCCTAAGTCCATTCTCAGGGTCCTGGCTTGAGATTTGGATTTAAATAGAGCCCACGAGATGTGCATAGCTAAGTTGCCCTGGTATGGTCCCACCTGTCACCGAGCCATCCTTATCGTAGCCCAGTCTCTCCCACAAGGTGTTCTGACCAGTTGCCAGAACTGTGTGAAATCTCTTACCAAGAGACAAGCTCCCCTCTGGCTGGTACCAATCTTTTCTTTCCCTAGCAGGCAGTTCCAAGGGAAATTCGAATTTCTTGGTGTCCATTGTTTCAATTGTCTGAGGGCCAGAGAGTCCAGGAAGCCAATTACAAGCACAGTAGACAGTGAAGAGGGAGCATGGAGCATGCTTCAGGCTCAAACGCCTCCTCAAGAAATGATCTACACCCCCTCCACCCACAGTCAATGGACCAAACAGTATGTTGCCTCTGAGGGCAGGAAGCATCATCTTGTCTGCCTGCCTCATGTGGGGCTTTGCTGCATGACGCATGCACAGAGGGATGACAGAAAGCTCTGTTCTGATGCTTAGGAATAAGATCCTGGATAGGTTAACTTGGAGAACGCCAGCTCCACCGCTACCCTCCATTTCTCTGCTTTCTGACATAAGCCAGATTTAAAAGTTCCACTTCGTTCAGTATAACTCAAAAGAGTCTATTGACAGAGTTCTGCTTTCATGGGCCTTAAAACTCCTTATCCAGGCCTGACAAGATGACTCAGCCAGTAAAGGGGCTTGCTGACAAACCTGATTACCTGAGTTCAATCCCCGCAATCCAACGGGTGGAGACAGAGCTCTGACTCCACAGGTTGTCACCTGACCTCCATGTTTTCCAGGGTTACATCATTTTGTAAACCTCCCCCATCTTGGTTGAACCATGGAAACTTGAAACTGCTGTAGTTTATTTTCTAGAATCACAGTAATTTGCTGTCTAGACTCTCACCCTCCCACCATCCAGAGACAGCCTGGCTGCAAGCAGGTTCTGTGGGCATTCATCAAGTGACATCGAACCTTGCCTTTCATCTAAAGCCGTTAAAGAGAACCCCTTCCCTGCCATGGGGGCCTGAACTCCTCTCAGAGCCCTCATTATGCTACTGTCTGTCTGTCTATGATATTGTTGACTCTTTTAATAAATCTTTTAAAAAATTAACAGAGTGTCTGTGTCCCCCTGGAACCCTAGGGTCTAAAATCTTTCACCTCAAGCATGTGTATAGCACATGCAAGCAACTCCTGCAGCCCCCACTCCCACATGCAATAATAAGTAAAGATAATGATTTTTTCTAAATACTGTGTTCATCAACTTTCTGTGACTGTAACAAATGCAGGGTGACCATATTTAAGAACTTTATAAATTAACTGGTTCATTGGCTCATGGTTTTGCAGGTTCAAGGGTGTGGGACTGGCATTGACTGAGTTCTTATGCACATCCCACAGCTTCATTGTGTCCCCTCCAGTGGCTGTGGGGAAAGTGCTATGGGAACAAGTGACCACATCACAATTCAGGAGGCAGAGAGAGACCAGCATCTCTCAAAACTTTCCAAGAACATGCCTTTGAGCTGGAGCACTTACTGCTAATCCAGAGGACCCAAGCACACACCAGCAACTCACAACCATCTGTAACACCAGCTCCAGAGGCTCTGACACTCCTCCCCTTGCTGGACTCTGTGAACGCTGTAGCCACGTGCACATACCACACACACTGTAGCCACGTGCACAAACCCACACATGCTATAGTCACGTGCACATACCTACACACACTGCAGTCATGTGCACAAATCCACACACACTATAGCCACATGCACAAACCCACACACACTATAGTCACATGCACAAACTCACACACACTGTAGCCATGTGCACATACCCACACACACTGTAGCCATGTGCACATACCCACACATGCTATAGTCACGTGCACAAACTCACACACACTGTAACCATGTGCATATACCCACACACACTGTAGCCATGTGCACAAACTCACACACACTGTAGCCATGTGCACAAACCCACACATGCTATAGTCAAGTGCACAAACCCACACACACTGTAGCCACATGCACATACCCACATACACCGTAGCCACGCGCACAAACCCATACAAGCTATAGTCATGTGCACAAACCTACACAGAGGCACACATGCACATAAGTAAAATTAAAGATAAATATTTTGTTTGGCTATTTATTTAGGGATATTTTATGTGTATGGGTGTTTTGCCCACACACATATCTGTGCACCATGTATATGCAGTGCCCACAGCGGCCAGAAGGGGGGGTCAGAGTCTGTGAAACTGGAGTTATAGATGGTTTTTAACTAACATACAGGTGCTGGGAATTGAACTTTTGTCCTCTGAACAAGCAGTCAGTGATCTTAACCAATAGCTGCCTTTCCAATCCTAAAAGTAAATATTAAAAACACATGTTCTGAATGGCAAAAGGACCTCCCATGAGGCTCCATCAATTCCAGGTTCACTCCATGACCTAGTTGCCTGTGGATGAACCGTAGGGAGTACACGCTTAATAATAGTGTCATCCTTCTAAGTAATGCCAAATTATAAAATTACAGAATCCCTTGTAATCTAGTGAGCAAGTTCCTAAACATCTATGCTGGCAAAGCCGTTAGAAACATTTCCAAATGACTCAGCACACATTTTAGACAACACACATGGAGCTCAGAAATGGAAATGACAGCTCCCCCAAACCACGAACTTAGTGCTCAAGTATCGCTTTAAGGGGCTAAATGCACAGTAAGCTTACAAATCAATAGAAAGCAAATATGAAGTAGACATCCAAGCGAAATGACTCATTTTTAAAGATTTAGTGTGTGTGTGTGTGTAAGTGTGTGTGACTGTATGCACTCATGTGTTCTGAAACACCAAAAAATTGCAAAATATATTGGCTATCCATTTGCAATTCAAACTGAAGTATGATATTTGAATCATACGTAGTTCATGTATGTAGTCTAATATGATGAATCATACATAGTTCATATATGTAGTGTGATTTTGAATCATACATAGTTCATATATGTAGTATAATTTTGAATCATACTTAGTTCACATATGTAGTATAACTAATACAGTGAATCATATATAGTTCACATATGTAGTGTAACTAATATGGCTTCCTTATCACTTTCTTTTCTAGTGTTTTGGTTTTTGGAGACAGGATCTAATGTTAGCCAAGTTGCCCTTGCTGTATAGCCTAAGAAGGCTTTGAACTCCTGATCTTCCTGTCTCCAGTCCCAAGCTGGGATACAGACACACACCACTACACCCAGCTGGAGTTCCTCATGGCTTTCTGAATA
Organism: Ondatra zibethicus; assembly: GCA_004026605.1. Taxonomy (NCBI): domain Eukaryota; kingdom Metazoa; phylum Chordata; class Mammalia; order Rodentia; family Cricetidae; genus Ondatra; species Ondatra zibethicus. Next base: position 72,198 of record PVIU01003630.1, read on the forward strand.
CAAAATATCCACTTCTCTCTCTCAAAACTTTTCTCCTGTCTCTTTCCTTCTTAGAAAGCCCACAACTGGTTTTTGGGATAAGGGGCATGGAATGAAAGAATAAATGTCTGACTATAAAATTTTAGAAATGTGGACGTGAAAGGGACTCACGGATGGCAGAAGAGGAAGCTGTTGTGGCCAGGCTGCTCTGAGAGAACAAACGTATAGAATGAACACATTTTACAAGACACAGCTATTTAGTGACTTACCCCACCCAGACCAGGGATCCGGCAGTGTCTCTGGGCTCGCCAGACAGGCTGAGTGAGAATCTGGTGGCTGAGGGCCTGAGGGATCCCTGGAGAGCCGCTGGTCTTCAGTCTACACTGCTGAAGAAGCTAAGTCTCTGGCCAGGAAGGATAGCAGCAGGGGCAGCAGAGAAACCATAGGGACACCACTAGCAAGAAGGGAAGGCAGCTGAAAGAACACCACTGATTACTTCCCCGGACCACTTCCTAGTGATGCTGTACCCACACGGATTGAGGGGGATCCTCTCCCATCAGTTAATCCTCCCTGGCAATGCCATCAGAGACCTGCCTAGAGGTGGACCTCTGAGTTCATGCCAGATCTGATCACACTGGCAATCAAGGTTGACCATCAGAGGGATCTCAGACACAACCACACCTCCTTAGATAACAGGATTTCACAGAAGCTCCAAGTTAGCCAGTGCCCCCTCACCCTCCTCACTGAGCTGCCTTGCTCTTGCATGGCTCCTGACATGTCTCTGCCTAAGCGAGACAGAGACCTGAAAAAGGAAACAACAGTGGAAGGATTATGGGGTTAAACAGTTGGGCCTGTGCTTGAAGAGATAGTCTCAGGGTAGGAACTCTCTGAGACCAACAGGACAGGAGCGCAGGAAGCAGGGGAACACCGTCAACACACTGGAAAGAAATGGCTCAGAACACCCTTATTTACGTGTGTGTGTCTGTGTGTGTGTCTATGCGTGTGTATGCAAGCACAATGTGTGCAGGTGCCAGTGAAGGCCAGAAAAGGGTAGCAGATCCCACGGAGCTGAAGGTACCGGCATTTGTGAACGGCTCAACCTGGGTGCAGGGAACTGAACTTGGGTCCTCCGCATGAGTATATGCTCTTAACTGTTGGACCATCTCTGCAGCCCTTTCCCTTGGTCAACTTTCTAGCATAGCCCTTGATGGTCCTTCTTTCCTCTGAGTCCCATTATTGCTCAGGCCATATGAAACAGAAATAACGGATCATAAGGAACTACCTGATTCCCTTACAGGGCCGGCTTAATTGGTCCAAAGCAGCATCACCATCTCTGAGTAAAACTGTCAGTCAAAGTCGCAGGTGGAAAATTTCAATCCCAAAGCCCCACAGATGAGGCAAAACGGCAAGTCTATTATCTGAGCAACATTACAGATTTATTTCCTATTTTGTTCTCAGTGTAGAGTCATTATGTAATGGTCTAAACCTTGTGGTTAGAACACAGTCATTTATTCTGCAATGTGCTGGTTCCGTTTGTCTGAGAGGTGGATAGGAATATGTTCCTCCCCAAAGGGAGCAACAGCAAGAACAGAAATGTAATTTATTTTTTATTGCTGAGTTGGGCTTTTCCGAATGATTTTTGCAGGCATGTCTTTAATAGATTTTCAGACATATTTTATTTGTTGAAAAATTTCCATGTCCTTGCATAATTTCAATTATTCAATGGGAACCAGTTGGGGGAATTGTTCCAGTCATTTATTCGGCCCTTTGAATAAGCCATATTTATTACTTCAATTGATTGCTTTGTCCATTTGGAGATTAGCTCGGATGAATGGAGATTAAGAGAGAGCTTGATTTAGATCCCTTCTCCCTTACAGACACATGAGTCACCCACACACTGCTTCCTCCTGAGTGGCTCTGTAGATGCCCCATACCCAGCCCTTCCTGCTGGTGTGGCCTAGATGCCGATGCTCAGAAAGAATGTTTCTTAATACAGAAAGACAGACCAAGTTGAAATGGTCCCTTCTCTTTGATTCTTTCTTCTTCATGGCTATGAGGATTTGACCAGAAGCAGCCATCCTTGGCCCCAATTCAAGCAGGGACGTGAGGAAGCAGCACGTAGCCCCTGTGCCTTTGGAGAGTTTTGAAGACACTGATTCCCGAAGATGGGGCGTTCCGCAAGCATGGAGGCTTGACAGAGCAGAGCACCCACAGAGGTCTGCTTATTCTCAAGAAACCTGGGACAAGGCAGTCATGGTCATGTGCTCTATTATTTTGTTGAGACAAGATCTCTTCCTGAACCTGGAGCTTACCAGTTCAGCAAGACTAGTGATCAGCTAGCTCCAGGGACCCTCCTGCCTGTCTCTGATTCCTTGGCACAGGTACTATCACCCCTAGCTGTTTACATAGTGTAGGGAATGAACTTGGGTCCTCATCTCCCTAGACCTATAGAAATGATTTTTAACTGACTCACCCACAGATTTATATCTGCCATGAGGGTCTGCCTACTGATCCCTCTTAAGGCTGATTCCTGACCTTCAGGTGCTGGCAACAGTCAGGGTCAGGGTGAAACTGCTAACGTTTATTCAGTCTCTCTCTCTCTCTCTCTCTCTCTCTCTCTCACACACACACACACACACACACACACACACACACATACACACACACAGGGTTTCTCCCCTGAGTAACAGTCCTGGCTGTCATGGAACTCACTTTGTAGACCAGGCTGGCCTTGAAATCTCAGAGATTTCGTCTGCCTCTGCCTCCTGAGTGCTGGGGTTAAAGGTATGTGCCACCATCGCCCGGCTCTAGCTTTCTTTTTTAACATAGATCTTGAAAGTTAATCAGAGCCTTAGAAGGAAAAGAAAACACAAGCATGTCAGAAGCCTTGCCAGATCTTATGGGTCACTCCACTCTTTAAGTCCTGAAGAACAACCTATGAGGTGGGTGACAATCTGCACTGGGGATCCCTGAAGCTCCGTGGCCAGCCATGGGAAGGTGGAGATTGGGGGTTCCTGGAGCTCCGTGGCCAGCCATGGGAAGGTGGAGATTGGGGATCCCTGAAGCTCCGTGGCCAGCCATGGGAAGGTGGAGATTGGGGGTTCCTGGAGCTCCGTGGCCAGCCATGGGAAGGTGGAGATTGGGGGTTCCTGGAGCTCCGTGGCCAGCCATGGGAAGGTGGAGATTGGGGGTTCCTGGAGCTCCGTGGCCAGCCATGGGAAGGTGGAGACTGGGGGTTCCTGGAGCTCCGTGGCCAGCCATGGGAAGGTGGAGATTGGGGGTCCCTGAAGCTCCGTGGCCAGCCATGGGAAGGTGGAGATTGGGGGTTCCTGGAGCTCTGTGGCCAGTCAGTCTTGTAAGATTCATGATTTCTAGACAGGTAAGAGATCCTGCCTCAAAGGAATGAGGATAGTGATTGAGAAAGATACCTAATGTTGACATCTAGTCCTCACACACACTTGCATGCCAGCACCCAAATATTGCTTCTAAATGTTCTTTAAATTTAAATTTAAAGGGGGAGATGATATAGATATGGATAATTTGCATTGGTATGGATTTTGCTTTAATGATATAAATTTAAGGTCAATTTTGTTATATGTATCTATATTTCTACTCTTGGTTAAGGTATTGTGATTGTGTGGTTCATTTAAAAATGTAATCTATAATTAGAAAATATAGGTTGTTAATGGATAATCATCTATAATAGTCAAGTTTGTAGTCATATTAGTTAGATTTTCTAGATGTACATAGATATATTTCAGATAGGCATTCTTCATATCTTTCAAAGACTACAAAATATGACATTTAATGTTTTAATAACTTAGGGCTTTTCATGACAATGAGATACATCTGCTCCTGGCAGCACCAGCTACTTCAAAAAAAAGATGGGCATCAAAGAGGCTCCTTATGGAGTTTGTTAGCCATTTAGGCAAGAAACTGCTCTTGCCTGGACTGTTGCATAAACTGAACACAAAGAACCCACAGAGAGAAAACTACTTAACTTACCTAAAGGTGAGATGATCCTTCAGGGTTCCTGTTTCATAAAAGAGTCTGCGAGACATTCTACAGGATAAAAAAAAAGTGACTAAGCTGTCTTTAAATTTTCCTGCTTCATGGAAATGTCTACTGAATACTATGGGCCTGTAGACTAAAGATGGATGCCCCAACGGGACAAAAGAACTTTGGGTGACTGTCCAGGCAGAGAGATGTCTCTGTAATTTCTAGAGTTTATTACTTGTTTACTTAAGTAATATTATATCCTTCTAGAGTCTTTGATGGAGTTAAAAAATGGACAGTTATAGTTTTCCTTTGTCATAATAAAAAATAAAATAAATCTAAATATGATAACTGTAGTTCTTACTTGATAACTGTTTTATTATATGTAATATTACTATATCAAAGTTAAAGCCTTCTTTTTTGTTTAAATAGAAAAAGGGGAAATGGTGTAGGAGGATCTTCTGTATTTGTGTTACTTTCATTGGTTAAATAAAGAAAACTGCCTTGGCCTTTTGATAGGGCAGCCCTTAGGTGGGTGGAGTAGACAGAATGGAATGCTGTGAGAGAGAAGGCAGTGTGGCAGACACCATGCTTCTCCGGCCCACGATAGACACTGGTTAGACTTATGCTGGTAAGCCACAACCCAAGTGGCTATACACATTAATGGAGATGGGCTAAAATAACATGTGAGAGTTAGCCAATAAGGGGCTGGAGATAATGGGCCAGGCAGTATTTAAATGAATACAGTTTCCGTGTAATTATTTCGGGCACCGGGAGCTGGGCGGGACAGAACAAGGGGCCCTGCGCCGGGAACCAGACGCCGGGAACGCGGCCCGCACACCTCTTGCAACACTTGCACACCTACACACATGAATACATACATTATGGATGCCATAAACATGATGAATAAATCAGTTACAAGTGTTAAACAACATGGCTACAGACCTCTTCTGTCATGTGAGGTGCAGATTTCAGGCTCCAGGTTCTGTGTTCTTCTTGCTGTACCATACACCCCCTGACAAACATGCTAGTGTCCTCATGGCCATAGCATGGCTAAGTACACAGCTTCTAGAAAACCAGGAATGGGGGCAATGCCAACCTCGCTTGCTGTTTTAGCCAAATATTTGACCTGAAAATGGGAGGAACTAATAAAATTTGGGGCAAATTCAAAGTATGATGTCAGACACTTGAAAGATGCATCCTTCCCTCAGCATATTCCCAATATATGACCTGACATTCCTTTAACACTTTTGTGAGTTTCTATGCACTGAGTGCGTCCAGGCTTGCCCCCAGTTTTCTCCTGGTGTTATTCTGATGTGACTTCTTCAGTTTTACTTTTTATAGGTGTTTGATTAAAATTCCTAGAATGTAAGAAAATAAGGAGAGAAATATCTCTCTCGCGCACTCTCTCCCTCTCCCTTTCTCTCTCACACACACATACAAGAAAGAGAGAGAGAGAGAAAGAGAGAGAGAGAGAGAGAGAGAATATAGCATTTTCTCTTCTATTAGTATGAAATAAACACTTGTTGGCTATGGTGGTTTGAATGAGAATGGCCCCCCCAGGCTCATATATTTATATGCTTAGTCTGCAATTGGTTAGTGAATTATTTGGAAGAATTAATAGGTATGGCTTTGTTTCAGTAGTTGTTTCTTTTTTGGAGGATGTGTCACTGGGGGTGGCCTTTGAGGATTCAATATCTCTCTCTCACTCTCTGTCTCTGTCTCTGTCTCTCTCTCTCTCAGCTTGCTGCTTGCTGATTAGGATGCATAGGTCTTAACTACTACTCCAGAGCCATGTCTGTCTGCTATCCACTATGATGATAACAGACCAACCCTCTGAAACTGTAAGCAAGTTGTCCTCACAGTTAAATCCTTTATAAGAGTTACCCTTGGTTATGGTGTTTCTTCACAACAATAAAACACTAAGACACTGACTGATGTATACCTGCAATGCCAGAACTCAGGAGGTAGAAGCAGGGAGATAAGAAGTTCAAATTTAGGGCCAGCAAGATGGCTTAGCCAGAAAAGGCGCTTACTGCCAAGTCTACAACCTGAGTTCAATTCCTAGGACCCACATGTTAGGAGAGAGCCGACTCCTACAAGCTGTCCTCTGGCCTCCACATATGCATTATGACATGCTCACCACATGTCTGCACACATAAATAAACTAATAAATACATAAATGCATAAGTAAACGTGTAACTATGTTTTAAAGATGATCTAGGTCATCCTCAGCTACATGAGTATGAGGCCAGTCTGGGCTACCTGAGACCCTTGATATATCAGTCTGATTCCATCTTAAGGATGTAAGGTCAGAACAAGTTTATTTCATTTCTGTTTGCTGCAAGGTTCCAGTTGACTGTGTTTAACCTGTTTCTGGAATTTGACATATTCCCCACCATATGGAGTTTTACTCACACCTTGAACATACCCTGATAAGATCAGATGTTCTACCAAGTAATTTTAAAATGTTCAGTCAGGTCCCTAAGGAACCAAAATTCCTCTGGAAATCCCCCAACTCTTGGAAACCCCTAATCTTATAGTTTTGAGAACCATACAAACCCATAGCATCTCCTATGTTTGATGCTATTTTCTCAAATTCTGCTTTAGGAAAATATCCTTGTCTGCCAGAAAGTAAAGAAATAAAGCTTGTGTAACTTTACCAGAGAGTTTGGGTAAAGATTTTCACTTTCATTTGGTGAGATTAACACCCTTCCTCAAAAAAAAAAAAAAGTTGAAGATGCCAGGCTCCTGGGGATTGTATGCTGTGAGGCTGTTTGTGTTGGCAGCCCAGTTCCGTGGTGAAAACATGAAGCCCTAAATAAGCACATGCCTCAGTTTCCACCCTAATTCTATCTCTTGCTGTGTGTTGGTTTCTGAAAAGGTGCCATGCCATCCATGTGAATGTGAACTCTAGGCTTACGGTGTTCACATATATAACATAGGCTCATGGTGTTCAGATATATAACATGGCTCACGGTGTTCAAATGTATAACATAGGTTCATGGTGCTCACATATATAACATGGCTCACGGTGTTCACATGTATAACATAGGCTCATGGTGCTCACATATATAACATGGCTCACGGTGTTCACATGTATAACATAGGCTCACGGTGTTCACATATATAACATAGGCTCATGGTGCTCACATATATAACATTGCTCACGGTGTTCACATGTATAACATAGGCTCATGGTGTTCAGATATATAACATAGGCTCACGGTGTTCACATATATAACATGGCTCACTGTGTTCACATATATAACATTGCTCAAGGTGTTCACATATATAACATAGGCTCATGGTGCTCACATATATAACATAGGCTCACTGTGTTCACATGTATAACATAGGCTCACAGTGTTCACATATATAACATGGCTCACGGTGTTCACATGTATAACATAGGCTCATGGTGTTCAGATATATAACATAGGCTCATGGTGCTCACATATATAACATAGGTTCACAGTGTTCAGATATATAACATAGGCTCATGGTGCTCACATATATAACATGGCTCATGGTGCTCACATATATAACATAGGCTCATGGTGCTCACATATATAACATAGGCTCATGGTGCTCACATATATAACATAGGCTCACGGTGTTCAGATATATAACATAGGCTCATGGTGCTCACATATATAACATAGGCTCATGGTGCTCACATATATAACATAGGCTCACGGTGTTCAGATATATAACATAGGCTCATGGTGTTCACATATATAACATAGGTTCACAGTGTTCACATGTATAACATAGGTTTACAGTGTTCACATGTATAACATAGGCTCATGGTGTTCAGATATATAACATAGGCTCATGGTGCTCACATATATAACATGGCTCACAGTGTTCACATGTATAACATAGGCTCGCGGTGTTCAGATATATAACATAGGTTCACAGCATTCACATATATAACATAGGCTCGTGGTGTTCAGATATATAACATAGGCTCATGGTGTTCACATATATAACATGGCTCACAGTGTTCACATGTATAACATAGGCTCACGGTGTTCAGATATATAACATAGGTTCACAGTGTTCACATATATAACATAGGCTCATGGTGTTCAGACATATAACATAGGCTCATAGTGCTCACATATATAACATGGCTCACAGTGTTCACATATATAACATAGGTTCACCAAGTTCACATATACAACATAGGCTTACAGTGTTCACATATACAACATAGGCTCACAGTGTTCACATATATAACATAGGCTCATGGAGGTGATCTGTGTGCTTATTCAGAAGGATAAGTCAGAATATTCCTGCACTGGGCCTGGCTCATCTGGTCCCAGAGTCAGGACCGAGATAAGTGCCCCTCAGTGACTTCCACTAATCCAGTTGATGAGCAGAACACCTGCTGGATACAGCTATCTGAGGGCAGTCCGTTCTAGTCCTCAAGGAACAGGGCTTCCACTGAGGCATATTCCAGAAGCTACAGTGACTCTCAAAAAAGAAAAGACCCAGTCAGGAATTGGCCAAACCAAACCTGCCCCAACAGAAGACAATGATTGTATTACTTTCCTCAATGTTATGACAAAAGGCTGAACAAATCCAGCCTAAGAAAGGAAGCCTTTGCTTCAGTTCACAGCGTGCGGACACGGTCCTCCATGGCTGGAAGGCGCAGCTGCAGGAGTGAGGCAGCTGGCCACATGGCATCCACAGCCAGGGAGCAGAGCGATAAATGCTGGTGCTAGCTCACTTTCTTTTTTTATTCTGTTCAGAACCCATAGAATGGTAACAGCCACTTCCAGGCTGAGTCTTCCATCCTTGGTGAACCCAGTCTAGAAATACGCTCCCAGACATGCCCAGAGCCTTGTCTGCTAGGTGAGTCTAAATCTTGCCAAGTTGAGAATCACTGAATGAATTTCCCAGCATAGATGGCATTGACTGTCTAGGAAAGGAAGTCTCAAAGTTCAGGACACCTTCAGAATAAGACCCCAAAATACTACATCTCAATCCATTAAGCACTCTGAACTCCATAGGTCAACAGAGCACTACGGTGTCTGCCCAAGCCTGGTTTCCAAGCACTAGCCCCTCAACCACTTCCAGAAGCAACTTCTCACTGGTCATCTATGGACCAGTCATAAGGAAGCTAATTAGAAATTCAGACCTTCTCATTGCACATCAGACTTGCATGCAGTCAGAAGCTGAACTTGAACAAGTTCTTGGTCTAATTGTATACCCATAAATTCAGGGATGCCTGGGCTATGCATTTTTATTTTTCCATGCTAAAAGAGAGGGGCCACTTGGGAACTAGGAACTTCACTATTAGTTTTTGTCCTTGGTTTTTTAATTTTTCATATTTGTTCCCTAAAGAATGTATCCAGCTTTTCATTTTATTTCCATGTCATCTTTGGCCCTGAGATAAGAGGACAAACCAGACAAGTGGCTCTTGGTGGTGTGACTTCTGTCTCTCATGGGTACTCACTGTGGGCAGTTGAACTTCCTTGACTGCTGCAGTGCTCTGTGGGAGAGCTCTGAAGAAAAGAGGAGGGCACAGACTGCTCCTTGCATTCTAAAGTATTCCCAGGAAAGGATGCAGCCAATACATCCTTGCTCTTAAAAAGGAAACTTTCTCAGAATCTGTCCATCTCCATGGTGATTCAAGAATCTGCATAGATTCCATTAACATCCTTGTTCCCAGCAGAGGTTCAAACAAGCTTGACTCCCCACTTTGCCTGAGCCTCTGTAGAACAGTGACTTCTCCTCTTACTCTGGTGAAATATAAAGATTTTAGTCACCTCTGTGTGTTCCTGGATAATAAAGCTGAGTCCACAGTCAGCCTGAGAGCTGGTAGGTGACCTAAAAGGAGCCATCAACGAGTTCTTGCCAGAACAATCTGAAAGCTGAGCTATCAGAATTCTTTTCCTCCATTTCTACAATTGCAATTCTCTTACCTTGGTCAGCTGAAGCCATTCCATGCCTACAATGTAGCATGTAGGGACTACAAGAGACAGGACGGTCCTGTCCTGGAAAGAGATGTTGCTATGACAACAAGCAACAGATTAGAACCCTCCCACAGGTCCCCTTCCTTCATCCATGGAAATATTCAACTCCTAAATACCAGAATCTGAGTGCAGGAAGGGCCCCTTGTTCCCCTAATTTCCTGGCAGCCCTAACAAGGTAGGTTCAGTCATCCTTGTTCAATAGACTACTAAACAACAGTCAAGTGATAGTGAAAAGGAAAAAAAATGTCCTTTCTTCAGTGTGGCCATATGGGGAAGATATGCCAGTTAGTTTTTTGTCAGCTTGGCACAAAATAGAGTCATCTGGGAAGAGGAAACCTTGAGGGATTGACTGCATAAGCCTGGCCTGCAAGCAAGCCCTGTAGGGGCATTTTCCTGATTGATGATTGAGGCAGGAGTGCAACCCCTGGGATGCTAGTCCTAGATGAAATAAGAAGGCAGGTAAAAGAGAAAAGTAAGCAGCATGGCCTCTGCATCAGTTCCTGCGTCATATTGATACCCTGAGCTCCTGCCTTGGCTTCCATTCATGAGGCACTGACTAGAAGCTGTAAGATGAAATAAACCCTTTCTTTTCCAAGTTGCTTTTGGTCACGGTGTTAATCTCAGCAAGAGATGCAAACTAGGGCAAAAGAAGAACAAATAAAGAGGTCCAGTGGCCTGCTCTCCACCTCAAGTCCTTCAGAGTCTTGGCAGGAATTAGAGGTTCAGGCCTCAACCCTGACAACTCTCAACTCTACCAACAGCAGCTTACAAGGCAGGATGTGGGAAGAGGAACCATGATGTGGGATTCTCCTCTATATGCTGTGAATACCATTGGTTAATAAAGAAGCTGTTTTGGACCTGTGATAGGGTAGAGTAGAGCTAGGCAGGAAAAAATAAACTGAATGCTGGGAGAAAGGAGGCAGAGTCAGTGAGATGCCATGGAGCCACTGCCAGAGACAGACACACTGTAACCTTACCAGAAGGCCATGAGACTCGTGGTAAAATATAAAATAATGGAGATGGGTTAATTCAAGATATAAGAACTAGCTAGCAATATGCTTAAATAATTGACCAAACAAGGATTTAATTAATACAGTTTCCATGTAGTTATTTCAGGGCTGATCAGCCAGGAACTAACAAGCGGCCTCATACAACAAATTAGCACCAATGTGGCCAGCTAAAATCTGAGAGAGTTTGGGAAGGAATTCTAGGGAAAAAACAAAAAATAAAAACAGAGTTAAGCACAACTTAACACTTTGGCTCCTTTAAGAGAGGTTTTCCTGATTCAGCAGTAGCAGAAAAAAGCCACATGGTTTTGAAATGGCATCTTTCTAGGCAATGCTGCCAGTGTGAATGCTGGCTCTTTCAGGAGGCTGAGCATTTAAATGGGGTTTGTGGGCAGTGTGCTGCAAGTTACTTGGTGGCAGCATGGGTAAACTGGTTATCAGAATTGAGGTGTTGAGGACAGCTCCCACCTAGCAGTCTGGGTACTAATGGACTTCCACCATGTTGGACTGGGTGGAACAAGCAGGTAGGGTCATGTTACCCCTAGCAATGATGCTGCTTAGGTTTTTAAGAAGCGCTTAGCATTTTAAGAAGTTGTCCTGGTCAGAAGGATTACAGATATGCAATAAGGACAGATTCAGACATAAAAGACCTCTAAATGAGACACAGTGTGTTTTAAAAATGTATGTAGGATTGGGAGAGAGAAGATAAAGAGTATAGAGAGTCATAAAAGGAAGTAAATGGTTTAGAAAAAATAAAACAAAGTCTTTAAAGAGACAGACAGTCATAGATTAAAGGAGTAAAGATAATAAAATAAATATTAAAAAGTAATAGAGTAAAAAATAATAAGCCACGTCAAGATGGAAAATACACAAAGAGTCTGGATTATGTATATTATTGTGTTTTCTTTAAATTTTTTGACTATGAAGAAGCTATATTATAACCAACAAATATACTTTAAAGTATCTTGTCTTCAAATTTGGATCTAAGGATATGTTGCTTTGGAAAAGAGGCTCTTCTTTTGTTTTTACAGAGGACGATAACCTGTGCAATCCTTCCAGACTAATGTGGTTTGATGGACCAAGACCCCCTGAATGGTTGCCTTGAACACCCCTCAAAAAATTACTTCACCCAACAAAAAGCAAGAAGCAGTTTGGAGAGAATACACCCTAATTCCCAAATATTGTTTACAAATGTTTGTTTACATTTAAAGGGAGATATGTTATAGAGATTTGCATTGGTATGGATCTTGCTTTATGGATACAAATTTAAAGTCAACTTTGCTATATGTATATTTCTGCTCTTGATTAAGGTATTGTGATTATGCAGCTCATTTAAAAATGTAATGTATAATTAAGAAATACAGGTTGCTAGATAGTCATCTATAATAGTCAAGCTTGTAGTCATGTTAGTGAGACTTTCTAGATGTATAGAGATATATTTCAGGTGGATAGGCATTCTTCAAACCTTTCAAAGACCTTCAGAATATGGCATTTAAAATGTTTAAGAACTTAGGGCTTTTCAGGACAATGAGACACATCTGCTCCTGGCAGCACCAATCTACTTCAAGAGAATGATGGGCATCAAAGAGGCTCCTTATGGAGTTTGCTAGTCATTTGGGCAAAAAACTGCTCTTGCCTGGACTGCTTGATGCTATGCTGTATGAAATGGCACACAGGACCCACAGAAAAATGACTGCTGAACTTGCCTAAAGGTGAGATGATCCTTCAGGTTTCCTGCTTCATGAAAGAGTCTGCAAGACATTCTGCAGGACACACAAAAAAAGTGACTGACAAACTGCCAATATAGGCAGAACTGTCTTTGCAATTTACTGCTTCATGGAAAAGTCTGCTGGATACTATGGGCCTATAGGCTAAAGATGGATGCTCCAACAATACAGAAGAACATTGGGTGACTGTCCAGGCAGCGAGATGTCTCTGTCATTTCTAGAGTTTTGGAAGTTGCTTACAATGCACTTCCTGTTTACTTAGGTAATATTCTATCCTTCTGGAGTCTTTGATGGAGTTGAAGAATATATAGTTATAGTTTTCTGTAGTTATGATAAAAGATAAAGTAGATATAAATATTTTAACTGTAATTCTTGCTTGATACCTGTTTTATTATGTGTAATTTTACTATGTTAAAGTTAAAACCTTCCTTTTATTTAAACAGAAAAGGGGAGGTAATGTGGGATTCCCCTCTATATGCTGTGAATACCATTGGTTAATAAAGACGCTGTTTTGGACCTGTGATAGGGTAGAGAAGAGCTAGGCAGGGAAAACTAAACAATGCCGGAAGAAAGGAGGTGGAGTCAGTGAGAAGCCATGGAGCCACTGCCAGAGACAGACACGCTGTAACCTTGCCAATAGGCCACAATACTCATGGTAAAATACAAAATAATGGAGAAGGGTTAATTCTAGATGTAAACACTAGCTAGCAATATGCTTAAGTAATTGACCAAGCAGTGATTTAATTAATACAGTTTTTGTGTGGTCATTTCAGGAGTCAGGGTGGCCGGGAACATACTAGCAGCCTCCTACAATGGAACTGCTCCTAATGACTTAAGTTCTTTCATGGATATTTCCTTCTGGACATTTCCACACACCTGCCTCTGTGTCTCATTGGTACTCTGATTCTCTTATTAGAATGCTTCTCATGTTTGTTTTTTAAGGTTCGTTTTATTTTAAATTGTGTGCGAGAGAGAGAGAGAGAGAGAGAGAGAAAGAGAGAGTCGGCTCTGTAGAGGGCCAAGATATTAAAGCCCTTGGAGCTGGAGTTATAGGCTGTTGTGAGCTACTGACTTTGGTGCTGGGAACAGAACGGAGATCTTCTGCAAGAGAGTACACTCTCTTAACCACTAAGCCATCTACCCGGCCCCTACTTTCCACATTTTCACAATCTCCACACTGCTCCCTGTTCCCATTCCTCGGCTGTGGCATTTGCTGCTGGATCCCCACAGTGTGGCAGGCAACCTCTGTGTGTTCAGTAAAGTCTTGTTAACTGCACATGAGGGACACACTGGGAGACTGGAGAGGGCAGGTGTCGGAGATGGATTTATAGAGAGGAGTACTAGGAGAACAGCCTCATGCATCGACCAGCAAGAGCAGATCCGGTAACTCGATGACTTAATCCCAGCAGGTCAGAGGGAAGTAGCCAGATGTGGAAAGACTGCGAACTTCAGTCTTGGAGGACATGACAGCCATGGCAGGTTCAGAATCACTCCCTCCACCGATGAGAATCTCAACGAAGCCTCGTGTGATTTATTGGCCTGAACAGTGTCACTTGAGGAACCATTTACACCACAACTCCTAAAACTTTACAGCAGAAAGGCCTGGTTTCTCTTCAAAATTTGCAAGGAGGGAGGAGTGTAAACAGAGAATCATGCTTTGGCTCTAGAGTACCATCTATTTCCTTTCTCAGGTGGTGCTACAGAAGCAGAAAATAACAAGGTGGTCATAACAACAGGTGATCATAATAACCTTTTGAAACAAAGACATGGCTGCCATTTTCTGAAACAAGCAGTACAAATCCATTTGTAGTTAAGGTTACAGGTAAGGCATAGCCCAATCCTTGAGAATCAAATTTAACCACAAGCAGAAATGAGCCTAGTTTATCTTTACTATAGAATGGCTTTCAGGCCCAAGATGAAGGCAGGCTGGTTCTTCACCACTACAGATTTGGGGCTTGAACTTTCAGAACCACTGAAGGCAAAATAAACCTCTCCCTTCTTCAAAACAGCCTGCATCGGGTATTTCACTGCAGTCAGGAGTCTGAAAAATGCAACCAGCTCCACTCAAGCCAACCCAGGGATCTTCCTGCAACCTTGAGACCTCTTGCTGTGCAGCCTCTCTACCATCCCCAGCCTGTCAAGCCTTGTCTCCAAGGCCCATGACAAATACTAGCTGTTTAGAATTTGCTTACACCCTCCTGTTTCAGTCTGATCTTGGTTCCCTTGGTGAAATTAATTCCTCTCTTTGTATGTTCCCGTTGAACCTCCTTTTTATCTGTCATAATACTTTTTCAAAAGATTGTCTAGCATGAGTTCATCCTATGCAAATCTGTGAAGCCTCCCATGGCACGATGGTCTCTTTTTTGATGTCATGATTAGCACCCCTTGGTAAATAGCAATCCACCCATAATTAGCACATCAGTGGGCTGTTCCTGTGTTCTTTGCAACCTAAGGGTTTCTGTATTTAATGACCCTAATTAAAACTCTTAGCATATCAAAGAAATTTTTTTACAAAAACAACAATAATTTGCTTTGGAAATTTCCATGATTTGTTACTTTGTCAAGCTCAACGAGTGCTCATTCTACTCCCCCCATTCCTACCTCCCTGTTTACAAGACTTCCATGCAAAGCTTTGAAATGCTAAATCTTACTCTCTTCTGTGTGGAAATGGTATGGCTGATCATTTTCAAACCTTCTCCCTTTATTGCAGTGCTTCTCTCAAATAACATTCTATATAGGTTTTAAGGACAGCCAACACAAAGACTAATTATCAATTATTTCCTTTCTCCTAGGTAACTCCTATCCACTTACCAGAATATGCAGAGTCTCCATATTTGATGAATGGATGGTTTGTATTGATTATCACCTCAACAGAATCTTAAATCACCTAGGAGACAAATCTCGGGACACATCTAGGAGGGAGTTCCTAGATTAGATTAAGTGAAGTGGGAAGACCCACTCTAAATGTAGGCAGTACCATTTCATGGGCTGGGGTTCTGAACTGAATAAAAAGGAAAAAGCAGGACTCCCATGCCTACCTCTAGCCATGCTGCTTGCGCACTGGCACAGCCTGGAGAGCTCCCCAGATCCATGCCTGTCTGACCACCCCATCTCCACCTTCCCTGGACTAGCTGGAGTCACAGCTTTAGCAACCTCCAAGCCTGATGAGTTCTTCGATCTCCACCTACCCACACTGTCCCTACACTCCTAAGCACGGCTGCAGTCAAACAGCTTGTGCACCATCCTCCCCAGATGACGACCCAAGATCCCAGCAACCCCATACTGTCCCCACATTCCCAGAAGGTCCAGAAGGTTTCAGTCCAGTCTGGTGCATGAACAAGACACACTCCTTCCATCCTCACACTCTCAGGCCTACTTCAGGTGTGCAGTCTGCACGCTGGCCCAGACAGACCAGCCAGAAGTCACACTGGCCCAGACAGACCAGCCAGAAGTCACACTGACCAGGACAGACCAACCAGGAGTCACACTGGCCCAGGCAGACACATGCTTTCTTAGTTGCCACAGAATTACTATCACCCCTCACCCTTTAATTAAAAATCAACACTATCTGAAGGACTGACCTTCAAGAAAAGGCACAGTGAAATCATCAAACTGGACCACTCTGTGGGTAGAAGAAAGGTTTTCTGAAGCACTGGCCTACTGACTCTCCATACCTGATCTGAAATCAATCAAGTTTTGGCAACAACAAAAAGAGAGTCAAACTTCTGCTCTACAGAGACAGGATAGAATCTCATATCAGACACAATCAATGAAAGAAAACCAACTTCCTCATCTGGACATCCATGAGTGACATCTGCAAATAGTCTTCAGAATGAATGGCCAGTGAAGTGTCATACACTGGGCTAGGGAGATGGCTCAGGGGATAAAGTGTTTGTTGTGCAAACATAAGACTCCCATGTTTCAAAGTTCAAATCCCCAGAACCTGAATTAATGTCAGGTGTGTATGTGGTGGCCTGCCTCTAATCCCAATGCTTGGAAGGCAGAAACGGGAGGTCCCTGGAGCAAGCTGGCCAGCTAGACTAGCCATATCAGACAGCATTGGCTTTAACTGAGAGATTCCCACATTAATGTATGAGGTGGAGGCAGGGGGACACCTGACATCAACTCAGACCTTCACACGAATACACACATAAATACATTCACATTCACACGTACACACATTTGTCCACACATATGTGAACACTTATTCACAGCACACACAATACACATACAAAACCTAAGAGTAGAAAAGCCATCGACTGAAGACTAAGGATGTGTGCATAAAAACCTGTACATAAGTGAATGTTGAGAACATCAAGCAGAAGTACCCTGTAAGAGACTGTTCTCTTGGCCCCATGAGTTAAGAGTCCTACGTACTCCCTTAGGGTGACAGAACTTAAGGTGACTATCAGAATCTGCTCTCTATTTTTATTCTATAAATACATATGTAGCACCAAGTGTAGTTCTCAACAAAATGGTAAGAGATTAGTTGTTTTCAGTGAATCCTGACTAACAGGCTATCACTAGGCTGGGAATGTTAGCCTGGCTTTCAATCCCCTGCAGCACCAAAGGGAAGAGTTGAGTGAAAAGATCCCCCACTGTTTCATATAATAGATCACAGACTGAACGGGCACCTGCTTGGCTTCTTAACTATGAATTCCTTTGACCTCCCAGTTCTACTGTGAGGAAGCGAGTCTAAGCTAATTAACAATGTAAATTAATACTCCCTCAGCAGTCGCTCCCTTGAGACCACTTCCTAAATATAACCCCAGTAGCACAGACACTGAGAGAAACAATTAATAAATGGGAGCTCCTGGAACTGAAAAGCTTCGGTAAAGCAAAGGACATGGTCAACAAGACAAAACGGCAGTCTACAGAATGGGAAAAGATCTTCCTAGTCCCACATCAGACAGAGGGCTGATCTCTAAAATATACAAAGAACTCAAGAAATTGGTCATCAAAAGAACAAATAATCCAATAACATAAATGGGGTATAGACCTAAACAGAGAACTCTCAACAGAGGAATCTAAAATGGCTGAAAGACACTTAAGGAAATGCTTAGCATCCTTAGCCATCAGAGAAATGCAAATCAAAACAACTCTGAGATTCCATCTTATACCTGTAAAAAAGACCAAGATCAAAAACACTGATGACAACTTATGCTGGAGAGGATGTGGGGTAAAGGGAACACTCTTGCATTGCTGATGGAAATGCAAACAGGTAAAGCCCCTTTAGATATCAGTATGGTAATTTCTCAGAAAACTGGGAAACAACTTTCCTCAAGACCAATACCACTTTTGGGTATATGCCCAAAGGATGCTCAATCGTACCACAAGGACATATGTTCAACTATGTTCATAGCAGCATTGTTTGTCATAGCAAGAACCTGGAAACAACCTAAATGCCCCTCAACCAAAGGATGGATAAGGAAAATGGATACATTTACATAATGGAGGATTACACAGCAGAAAAAAAAATAATGGCATCTTGAAATTTTCAGACAAATGGATGGATCTAGAAAACATTATATTGAGTGAGGTAACCCAGACCCAGTAAGACAAATATCATATGCACTCACTCTTAAGTGGCTTTTAGACACAAAGCAAAGAAAACCAGCCTACAATTCACAGTCCCTGAGAACCTAGACAACAATGTGGAGCCTAAGAGAGACATACGTAGATCTAATCTACATAGAAAGTAGAAAAAGACAAGATCTCCTGAGTAAATTGGAAGCATGGGGACCATGGGAGAGAGTTGAAGGGGAAGGGAGAGGAAGGGAGGGGAGCAGAAAAAAATATATGGCTCAATAAAATCAATTTCAAAAAAAAATGTATATTAACTATTGGCTGCAAGGACACTCATCACATTTTATTTGTATCAGCAGCCTAAATATCTAACAATAGGAGATTGGGTACAGTCGTTAAAGAAATTATTCTTTTGAAAAATATTTGTTGGGAGCTCAGTCCATTGCTCTGATGTGAATGTGGGTCTCTGTATCTCCATCCATTGGACGAAATTTCTATGGTGATGATCAAGATATTCATCAATGTGACTATGGGACAAAGCTAGTTCAGGCACCCTCTCCTCTGCTGCCCAAGTACCTAGCTGGGGACATCCCCGTGGACACCTGGGATCCCGTCTAGAGCCAAGTCTCTTGCCAATCCTAAAATGACTCTCTTAATGTAGATATCTTATTCTCTTCTACAATATCCACCCTTCCTCCATCTCCACCCTCCCACTCCCCCAAGCTCTCCCCAGTCCTTCCCTTCTCCCTTCTCCTTCCCCCTCTCCCCTTCGCCCACCCCCATCCCCACCCCTACCTCCACCCCTATGACCACTCCCTTGCTTCCAACTTTTGCCCAGCGATCTTGTTTCCTTCCAATTTCCAGGAGGATCGATATATGTTTTTCTTTGGGTTCAGCATGGACTGAGCTCCCAAGGTCCAGTCGAAGAGCAGAAGGTGGGAGAAGAGGAGCAAGGAAGTCAGGACCGCGAGGGGCTGGTCCACCCACTGAGACAGTGTGCCTAACCTAATGGGAGCTCACCAAATCCAGCTGGACCGGGACTGAATGAGCATATGATCAAACCAGAATCTCTGAATGTGGTTGCCAATGGGGGCTGACTGAGAAGCCAATGATAATGGCACTGGGACCTATCTCTTCTGCATGTATTGGCTTTTTGGGAACCTACTCTATATGGATGCACACCTTCCTAGGCTGGGATGGAGGGGGGAGGGCCTTGGGCTTCCCACAGGGCAGGGTACCCTGCCCCCTCTTAAGGAAGCAGGGGGAGGGAGGAGGGTTAGTGGGGGAGCAGGAGGGGACTGGGAGAAGGGGAGGAAATGTAAATTTTTGAATGAAAAATAAAAGAATATGAAAAAAAGAAAAATATTTGTTAACATAAAATGAATTCATTACATTGGAAATCAAGTTTACAAAGCAATATGATCCCAATATATTTTCTGTAGGTATGTATGTATTCAGAGAGAGAGAGTGGGGATCAAATTTAGATTTTAAAGTAATTTCATGAAAAAAGACAGATAAGAGAAAGAGAGACAATAGAGACAGATGATGCATAGATAGATAATAGATAGATGATAGATTAGATAGATAGATAGATAGATAGATAGATAGACAAATAGATGATAGATAGATACATACATGCATAGATAAACAGATAAAAGGTAGGTAAATAGATGATAGATAGATAGATAGATAGATAGATAGATAGACAGACAAATAGGTGATAGATAGATACATACATGCATAGATAAACAGATAAAAGGTAGGTAAATAGATGATAGATAGATAGATAGATAGATAGATAGATAGATAGATAGACAGACAGACAAATAGGTGATAGATAGATACATACATGCATAGATAAACAGATAAAAGGTAGGTAAATAGATGATAGATAGATAGATAGATAGATAGATAGATAGATAGATAGATAGATAGATAGACAAATAGATGATAGATAGATAGATACATACATGCATAGATAAACAGATAAAAGGTAGGTAAATAGATGATAGATAGATACATACATAGATACATAGATAGATACATAGATAGATACATAGATAGATAGATACATAGATACATAGATGACAGGTAGATAAGTAGATGATAGAAAGATAGATAGACACATACATACATATATACATCATACATACATACAACATACATACTTGGATTAACAGATGACAGGTAGATAGATGATAGATAGATAGATAGATGATAGATAGATAGATAGATAGATAGATAGATAGATAGATAGATAGATAGATTAAAAACAGATGACAAATAGGTAGGTAGGTAGACAGGCAGACAAATAGATTTGCTTCTTTTTATCCTGACCTAAGTGCATTTTTTGTGTTTGGTTTTATTTTGTCTTGAAGCAGAGTCTCACTTTGTAGACCAGACTGGGGTGGAACTTACTAGGTAGCCCAAGATGTCCCTGAATTCATGACAATCCTCCTGCCTTAGCTTCCTAAGTACTGGGATTGCATGCATGAGCCACATCTACTAGCTCTAATATAAATTTCCTCTTTTCCTTGTGATGAAGAGTTGCATAAAGGCTACACACTTGTAATGAAAACTCCCTTGGTGACATGGGTACCCCTGAGTCTCTGCTATCATGTGATACAGCCTGGGACCTAAGCCATGCTGTTTGAACTTTCATCCCCCAACCTCCTAACAGAATCCAGGAAAATAGACAGTTCTTTTACTAAGGAAACACAGGGAGGAAGCTGCTCTGTGTATCTGAGGAACAAGGAAAAGGGGGGAGTCCCACGGGGTGTGTGATATTTGGCAGAGTCTGCAGGTGACCACAGAGTTTGCAGCCTGACACACTCACTAGGACAGAAGACCTAGCAAATAAAAAGGAATTCAACTGGGTTCAGTCAGTGGAAGGCTTGTCTCCCAAGCAGAAGTACCTGAGTTCAATCCCCAGAACTCATGAACAAAAGCTGGCTTCCTGAAAGATCTGTGAGAGACCCTGTGTCATCAAACAAGGTGAGCCACTAGTAAGTGGTCCAGACTCCAGTGACTAGCTACCATTCATGTTCGTGCAAGCAACCCTAGTGAAACATAAGCAAGCCTAGTGAAATGCAATCACATACACAGAGAGAGAGGGAGGGGGAGAGACAGAGACAGAAAGAGAGAGAAGAGGAAAGTAGGAGAACTAATTGGAAAGAACAGAATTGTGAGAGAGGGAGTGAATGAGAGAGGATACTGGGAAGGGGTGAACATAATCACAATACTATATGTGCATGTTTGAAATTATAAAAGAAACTATGTCTTTGCAGTACAAAACACAACAAAATAAGAACAAGCACACAAGGTGGGGTGCTCCTGAGGAACAACACCCAAGATTGACACCATGATGGACTGTCCCCTCCTGCACTGCAAGCCGAATAAAAACCCTTCCCTCTTTGCTTCTTGATAGATAATTTGTCCCAGTGACAGGCAAAGGAGAGGTACCCTCCTAGAAGCCCAGCCTGTGGGGTGCAGACCTCATTGTATGTTGCGATAGTTGTATGAGTCTCTCTCCTGCTATTACCAAGGCTCTAAGAGGACCGGTGTGGAGTCTGTTCGATTCTACTTCGACATATAATTTTGGACTCAGACATAAACATTCAGTAAGAAATTCTGAGTGAGTGGATTAGTAAAGTAGTGGAAAAAAACTGAAGAAGGATTAATGACCCCAAATGCAGTGAGGTCACCTCCAGGAAGGTGACATGCTTCAGGTGTGGTTAGGAACTACTGTGGATTTGAAGAATCATTCTCCTAACAAGGTATCTGCCCCCACGGAAGTCAGTAGTCAGGGCTATCGAAGGAGGAAGTGATGGGGGTGGATAAATATGATTCAGAGTGTAGAGGGATTGCTATGTATGCAAAAGGACCTGAGTTCGAATCCTCGGCACCATGTAAAAAGCTGGGGATGGTCAGCTCAAACCCACTTCCTCTCAGCCAATACTTTCCAAAATATGACCGAGGGACAACAAATCAAGCTGAAAGCAACATACTATGAATTGGGGGCTCTGAGACAGGACCTGCCCTGACAGGAATGCGTCTGCCATTTATATTCCCTCTTTAATCAAATCCCTGGACATCACAGCTCTCAGCTCACAGGGCTTTAAGCAGCACTTTGATTAATGGACTTGATTAGTGTCCACCATTGTCCAACCACAGTACTGGCCTCCATGGTTCACACACAAGTCACATTGTCCCCTTTTATTACAGGAACCAAGGGGCATAATGGTCTGCTAGACAGCAGCATAATTTATGAAAAATATAATTTTTAAGGTGATCTTGGAGAGAACCTCGGAGCCCATTGCTATTTTAATTTTAAACAGGCAATGCAAATAATTAAATGTCAGGTCATATTGACAGCGTCAAATTTAAGAGAGTATAGATGGCAGACAGCCCCCAGAGTACTGGAGCATATTAAATCAGATTTATCAGAGCACTGAATCATATTTTGCTTTTGAAATCAAACAACAATATTGATTGGGTTAAAAACGAGCCACTTTCTCAAAACCTCTCGGCTACAACTACCACCATTCAAACCACAATTCTTCAAAAAGCGATCAAGAGAAATGGAGATGAATTCACAGATAAACAGGAAGTTCCTTTTTAGTCTTTTTCTTTTCTTTTGCCTCCACTATCTCATGCCAGCCTAATTTAAATGTTGACTTCAAGGAGAGAATGAATGCAAACAGCCAATATTCAGGGCCAAGGTAACAGAGGCGGATTGATGTGCTTTTAGAACAGGTTAACTTGAATATTTCGTCTAGAATTCACACATAGTTCTATGCACCCGAGTATCACTTTCTCACACCAGTTGGTGCTGTGCATTAGGTGCTATGGGCATTTTTCACAGCTATTGCAGATTAGCAGGAATTTTTTATTATTTGTGTGCATGAGTGTGTGTGTGCATGTGTGTGTGTGTGTGTGTGCGTGCGTGTGTGCACAGATGCATGTGGAGACCAGAAGAGGCCATCATATCCCCTATAGTTACAGTTCCAGGAGCTGTAAGAGACCCCATCTGGGTTCTAGGAACCAAAGTGAGGTTCTCTGCGAGAACAGCAAGCACTCTTAATGGATGAGCCATCTCTCTGGCCCCAGGAAATGTTTTAAATCCTTTAAAGATGGCATCTTTGGTGCTTTGAATGAGAATGTGCCCATGTAGGTTTGTCCATTTGAAATCCTGGTTCCTGTTTTGGGAAGGATTAGGAGGTATGGCCTTGTTGGGAGGTATAACACTGGGAGTGGGCTTTGAGGTTTCAAAAGCCTGGCCCAGTGCCCCGCCCCCTCAGCCTCCTACCTGTACATTAAAGATGTAAGCTCTCAGTTACTGCTCCAGTGCTATGTCTGCCTGCCTGCTCCCACAATGATCACCATGGACTCTAATTCTTGGACCCATAAGTCCCAAATTAAGTGTTTTCTTGTATAAGTTGCCTTGATCATGGTGTCTCTTCACAGCGGTAGAAAAGTAACAAAGACAGTATCAAAAAAAAAAAAAAGCAAACCTGACCAGTAAATAGCTACTGTGTGCCTATGAATTATGCTACATCATGTAAGTTTCCTAACAGATAAAATACTGATGAGGGAGGTAACAGCCAAAGATGTGTTTTCTCCTTTCACTTTAATAATCTATGTGTGTGCGCACATATGTGTGTATGCCTACCTATTTCTGTGCGCGAGTGTGGGTGCCCATGCCATGGCACAGAGCATACCTCAGGTGTGAATTCCTGCCTTCCACCTTGTCTGAAGTGTGTCCTCTGTGCTGTTCACTGTTGTGTACTCCAGCTAGCGGGCAAGTAAACTGCCAGATACCCTTCTAGTTCTGTTTCCCATTTCACCATTGGAACTCTATGATTGCAGGTGTACCCAACCATGCCCAACTTTTACCTGGATTCTGGAGATCCAAACTCAGGTTCTCAGGTTTGGGCCATGAGCACCTCGTCCACTGAGTCATCTCTACAGCCCTTCTCTTCTTTTGCCTTGACTAATTGGTACTTAAAAGAAATATTTTCCAAAGAACTTCATAATTAGCTATCACAGGGTGGCCTAGATACAAATTCATTTGTGTGAGTGCACATATATGTGTATGCATGTACACATGTGTGCATTTGTGTACATATGTGTGTGCATATATACATGTATGCATTGTGTGCTTTGTATGAGCAGTCATGCATATGCACACATGTGTGCATGTGTGTGCTTGTGTGTGCAGGTATACATGTGTATGTATGTGCATTTATGTGTGCATGCACTTATGTATGCACATCTACATGAATGTGCCTTCATGATCTTGTGCTTTCCGGTGTATATGTGTCGTGTGTGTGCACTTATGTGTGCAGGTCTACATGTTTGTCCCTGTGTGTGCTTTTGTGTTTGGTTGTCCGTGTGTGTGTTTGTGTGTGCAGGTCCACATGTATGTGACTGTTTGCATGTAGGTCTACATGTTTGCACTTGTGTGTGCAGGTACATATGTGTGGTATGTAATACAAACATGTGCATGTGTGTAGAAGTCAGAGGACAGTTTCAAGTGCCATTCCTCAGGAATTGCCCATCTTGTCTTTTGAGATCGGGTCTCTCACTGAGCTCGGAGCTCACTGTCTGGGCAAAGCTGGCTGGCCTGTGAGACCAGGGGCCTCCTCTCTCTGCTTCCCCAGGCCTGGGGTTACAAGTGTGCTCCATCACACCTTGACTTTTTTTACTGGCTGCTAGGAATTGAACTCAGCAGACAGTTTCCCAACTCGGCCATCTCCTCAGTCCTTTTATATGAGGTGTGGAGCAGATAGCAGTTCAAATCCGACCCTTACTCACACAAATGCGTCTACATTCCTGCAACACTGTATGCTCAGATAATAGAGGGTTGGCATTCATTTGGTGAGGACAAAGAACAACATGAGAGTTTCTGACTTGGTTTGAGTCTCTTCGCTCAAGCCACACAGGTTTCCACTCTATTTGTAAGCAGCAGCCGAGCAGAGTGGCCTCACGGTTCCCTGCTGTTGAGCGAGGCTGGCTTGCATCTCATCAAGCAGGTGACCTGAAAGACCCAGGATGAGCCAAGCCTCGTCTCCTGAAAGCCTTGGGGTTCTAGCACAGCCCGTTGACTTACTGTTTCTCTGAATTCCCAGACTCTGAAGTAAAGATGGAGCTACTGATGTAATGGATGCCAGACTCGTTGGGGTCACAGCTCTGGCAACCATTACAGGCCAGGCTCGGTCAGCCATCCTCAACGGACCAATTAAAGAAATTGAGAGGCTTGGGGTACAGAGTTCAGGGGTACAACATAATGGATTGTTCTGTTGTAGTAAGAAGTTTATTAGGAGAATTATTAATGTCATAGACAGTCAAGCAGCGACATGCTGGGGACACTGAGGAGAGATCAGATCCATGTGGGGTGGGGGTGGGGGGTGTCCCACCTTACAGGTCTCAGAGGAGGGGAGGGTTCTAAGGCCCCTGATTGATGGAGGCTCACCATCCATGCATGCTGTCAGGTTGTCTTTGAGTTGACTGTGAGGGTTGGAGGGTGAGAATCTGGCCAGGTACCGTAGTGCCGGAAGGCAAACCACTGCCACTTCTCCAGCTATCAGAGTTCAGCCTAAAATGGAGCGCGATAAAACGCTGTGACCCTGGTTGGCAGAAACAGGCAGATAAAGGAGATGTATTCAATGTGGCCATGTGGGGAAGAGGGATAAAGAGGTCCGGGGCCCTCTGTGGCCAAGTCCATCTTTGAGGTCCTGATATAAGGCTGGGGTTTGAATAGAAGGCAAGAGGCAGGCACAGCTAAGCAGTTCCAGTCAAATTGTGTCATCATCCATCACTGAGCTGCCATTGTCTGGACTGCAGTCTCTCTTCCAAGGTGGTGTGATGAGTTGTCAGAATTGTGTGCTGTCTCTCTCCCTGGGGAAACAAGCGCTCGCTCCTGCTGACACCAAGATCCAGCCCTTTCCTTCTCAAAATATGAGATTTCTAGGGAAATTCCACTGCCTTGGGATCCACTATTTTAATTGTTTGACAGCTAAATGGAGGGATGCAAGTGTCCCTTTAGCATACAGTGATCCCTGGTGAGGTGGTTCAGAAGGGTGCCTGCTACCAAGTGTGACAATCTGAGTTCAATCTGCCCATGGTAGTGGGACAGAAGTGACTACTGCAAGTCCTCTGACCTACACACACACATATACTCACACACACAGACACACACACGGACCCAGACACATGGACATACGAACATGGACACACAGACACATGACACCACACATGGACACATAGACACATGGGCACACACAGATACACACTCACACACACAGACACATAGACATGCACACATGGGCACACACACACAGACACACGACACCCACACACGGACACCCACACTTGGACACATGGGCACACACATACACACACACACACACGGACACACGGACATACGGACATGGACACACAGACACGGACACACATGGATATACACGAACACACACAAACACACAGATAGACACGCACACATGGGCACACACACACGGACACACACACGGACCCAGACACACGGACATACGGACATGGACACACAGACATGCACACACACATTGACACACACAGACACATGACACCCACACATGGACACATGGACACAAGGGCACACACGGATACACACACACACACACAGACACATAGACATGCACACATTGGCACACACACAGACACCCACACGTGGACACACGGGCACACACACACGCACGCACACACACACGGACACACGAACATACGGACATGGACACACAGACACAGAGACACATGAATATACATGAACACACAGACACGCACACATGGGCACACACACACATGGACACATGGACATACAGACATGGACACACAGATATGGATACACATGGATACACACTTAAACACACAGATAGACACGCACATATGGGCACACACATGCAGACACACGGATACACAGACACACACACATGGACACACATACACTCCACATAAAGAATATCTCGATTGCTGCCAAGATGATCACTTGGCCTCAGGAAAGGCTCTTGTTCTCCTCATAGAAAAGAACCTAACAGTAGGCCAGAGAAGTAGCTCATCAGGTAAAGCTCCTGCTGCCGAGTCTAACATGAGTTCAGTCACAGAGATCCACATAGAAGAGAACTGTCCTCCCCTTATGTACCATGGCAGGGGTATGTCCACACGCAAATGAATAGCAAATGGCAGGAAAAATGAAGACAGGCACTTGATGCCAGTGTGGGCTCACTCACTGACTGTGTCCCAGTCAGGAGTAAAGCAAGGCTGCACTGACCAAGAGCTTACAGAAATCACAACATGGACATCAAGCATTTCTCTCCCAAGAAGCGGATGTGAAGCCACTTGCTCACCCAGCCTGCTCTGGCTTGGACCACAGAGAGCTCTGAGGACCCAGGGCAGAGGCCACAGGCCAGAGAACCCAGGCTTAGTGATGGAGCAGAGTAGCTGTCCTGCTTCCCCCCCACCAAGCCCATCCTCATCTATAAATGAAGGCTTCAGACTGCCTCTTCTGAAAATGTATTGATTAGAATGTATTAATTATGCATAATAATGGGGTTCCTTGTGACATTTTCGTATGTGTAAGTAATGTCCTTTGATGATATCCACCCCATAACCCTGTCTTATGGACGCCCCACTCCTGTCCATCATCTTCCTCTTGCCTCCTTGTCCCCACTCCCCACCCTCCCATTCTTCTTCCATGGCTTTCTATATTGACCAATGAGTTTAATACGGTGTGGTCCAACAAATCCCTGAAGGCAAAGTCTCCTCTTCACCCAACAGCCAATGAACTGTCAATAGTTCAACTAGGGGTGAGACTCCCTAAGATATAAATTTAACTGTGTGTCTATATTTCCCTTTGCTAAGTCTGGCGACCTTGTCTTTAAGTCGCCTGTACTAGCTATGTAACATCAAGCAGAAATAATCCGGTTACAAGCCACAGCGACGCAGAGACTGTTTGCCATTTCCACATAACTTCCCCGCTCACCATGCTGAGTGAGAAGCTGCTTTGACCCGAGGCCTCAGTGCAGCCCCAGTTATTCTAAGTAATGACATAAAAGGAAAAGTTGACAGACATCTCAATGCAAAACCGCAAACTTTTTGCAACTTTAATTTGAACCATCAGTGTCTCCAGAAAAGCTCTTTTTGGCCAAGGCCTGACTTGTATTCTGTCCTATGCCTGTGCTGAACCCACACTGAGTGTTTGATGAAGACAGAAGAGTGTGTACTCAGCAAAAGCCTGCCTGTGAGCAGCCAGAGCAACCCATTTGACCACTAGAGGGCAGCAAAGTGCCTCAAACCGCCGCTGTGAGCCTGTAGGTACCAGGCTAATCACTGGTGACATTTTTAAGGGGCTGTAACAAAAGCAGATAAGTAGGAGTGACGAGCTTTTTTCTCATGAAACCATGCTCCTCAATTTTTTAAACATAATTCTTTACTTATTTGAAGCACGATTAAGAAAAACTCAGAGAGAGATTGGAGTTCAACCTGAAGATCCAAAAAGCAAAGCAGCCAGGCACTGGCTCTTACTTTGACCTCAGTCCGAAAATGGCGATCCTGCCTCCAGGAATCTCAGAATGAGACTGTATATAAGAGCTGTCTCCTCCAGTTTTATAATCCTCTCTAGGGCTGGGATTACAGGTGTGCACCACTAGGATTAAAGGGATGCATAGCCCGGTTTCTATGGCAACTAGTGTGGCTACTGAGATTAAAGGTCTGTGTTACCTGGTCTGTAAGGCGGACCTGTGGGACTGTTTTACTCTCTGATCCTCAAGCAAGCACTATTTATTAAAATACAATTGAATTACACTGATTCAAATTTCACATCATGCACCCCAATCCTGTTCACCTCTCAGTCCCTCCACATCCTCCCCTCACCCCTGCAGCGTTCCTCATTTTAAAAAAAAAAGTTAAAAAACATACAAAAAAAAAACCCTCCTTGCTCCTCCATCTTTCCAACACCTCTTCGTTCACACTAGTGGCACTGGGTGCTGCGGTGTGTATACAC
Source organism: Ondatra zibethicus (assembly GCA_004026605.1). Lineage (NCBI taxonomy): Eukaryota > Metazoa > Chordata > Mammalia > Rodentia > Cricetidae > Ondatra > Ondatra zibethicus. The sequence continues at coordinate 101,455 of PVIU01003630.1, forward strand.
GTCTATACCCTTTTGTCCAGTCAGTCCCACTTACGAAACGTTCTTTGGTCTGGTTCAAGTCTTGTGGCACACCATCATCACCGGACCCTCACCAAAACTCCTCTCAGATGCCCCAAGTCATGGAGATCCTGTGGTTATAGTTCTGCAGTCCCTTCACAGGCTCTGGCAGGTTTCAGATGGGGTAGATGTTAGGGTGGGCCAACCCAAGACCTAGGATGTGGGTCTGGGTGGTACCTGTGCTGCTCAGTCTGGGACATTGGGACTACCCCAGTAGGTGAGAGACAGAGTCAGCTCTCCTAGGCCCTTGCCATTGTGACCAGCTCTCCCATGGGGGGCAGGGCCATTTCTCCCACGGTGGGGGGCGGGGCCAGATAGTCTGTTGCAGTGTCCAAGGAGGGGCAGGGCCAGCCATCCCAGGGACAATCATATTCCTCAAATTTAAAGGAATATCCTTAATTCGGAAATTATCTTCTCCATGCTTCCGTCATTAAGCATACTTTTATGAATGAAGGTGACTGCGGTTGGACTTTTGTTTCCTGTCTGTGGTCAATGTTCTCATGAAATCAAATAAATAATTGAAACCTTTTGATATTCATGAACGCTTTTAGAAAGTTACTTTATAGGGGCAGGCAGGATAGCCCAGTAGGCAAGACAGCTCCGTTGATAAAGGCGTTTCATTTCCGGAACTCAAATGTATGTATGACATGCAAAGCCAGCTCCAAACAGAGGGGAGCAGTCAGCAAGATGGGCTCCTCTCACCAAGCTCATCTTCAAGAAACCTGGGTAGACGAGGCACTCAGGCAGAGAAGCCCTCCCTCAGCGACTCCTTCTTTACCGGGGACCCCACAGGACACCTATAAAGGCTACTCATCCCAGGGCATGGGAGGTCCAGGCAGACCACAGGAGACTGGCGACGCTGCTCTGACTAAAGTGTCGTCTGAGGCACACGTTAACGGACTGCAGGGGTAGCTATCTTGTTTGATGAGGGTGAGTTCCTTTGTAGTTGGCGTCCCGGCGTAATTTCAGCACGTGAAGGAGGCAGCACGGATTAGCCGGTGTAGAAGCTTAGTGGGAAGCACGGGTAATGGAATTTCCAGTTGTGTAGCCGCTGCCACGGAAATGGAGGCCATGCAGATCAGGCCCCTGAAAATCAGGTTCATGAAAATCAAGGCAGTTGATTAAATTTCAGTCCTGGTCAAGAGCTCGGTTGCCAGGCAGCCACTCTGTAGTGTCGGGTTGCAGCATTCTAGCGCTGGTGATTGGGGACTCCTAGACCATGCCCAGAGAGATACCCGGACAAGCAACTAACTCTTTCTGGTCTCTCTCTACATATATTTTTTAATTTATTTATTTTGATTTTCTGTGCATTGTTGCCTTTCTTGCTTGTCTGTCTGTGTGATGGTGTCAGATCTTGGGAATTGAACCCAGGTCCTCCGGAAGAACAGAAAGTACTCTTATCCAATGAGCTAATGGCCTTCCCCCTACAAGTTCTGACATGCCTAAGCAGGTGATGTATTTCCCTAGAGTTCAGGGCTTTTCCTGCTAGTGGTCCCTTCCATGCTGGAGGGAGGAGCCAGCAGCTCTGGCCCCTGTAGTGCCATCTGTCCTCACCTGCCTCCCTGCTTTTTTTTTCTTCTGAACTTGGGGTCACAACTTGTACAACCAAGAATCTGAGTTCAACAACCCATCCCCACAACTACCCATCCTCAAGAAGCCAATTAAAATAGCCAAATTAATAATAAAAATAAAAGGTAAGGAAAGACATTCAATGTGGCTGCATTGAAAAGAGATCCAGAGGACCAGGACCGTGGACAAGTAAGCAGCCCCGCCAAGGGTGTGATCCCACCCACCACTAACCCATCATTCTCTGGGCTCCAGTCTCTCCCTTAAGATGTGACAAGTTGTGTAAGTCCATTTCTGGGAGAGCAGTTCCCAGCCGGGTGGCTGGCTCACTTTCCTTCCTTCAGCGTTAGATTCCCGTGGGCATTCCCATTTCTTTGGGATCCACCGCTTCTGCAGCCTGAGAGTGAAATTAAGAGGCGCGGTGCCTCTTTTGAATATCTTCATTTCCAACATACACTTTTATCACGTTTCCCCAAGCTCAGGCCCCAGGCTCCTTCTCCCACATCTGCCCCATCCAAGTCTGCCCCACTCATCTATGCATGGCTCCCCCCACCACAGAAACAAAATCTCAAGGTCTCCTTCGGGTTCTGCTGCTTCTCAACATCGCATGCTGCCCTTCAGGGGTTGCCCTGACAACTTAATTCCTTTAACAGTAAGCAGAGCGGGCATCTAATTCCACAGCACATCTGTGAGGCAGGGAAACAATGTGAGGGCCCACATCCTGAAACTGAATTCCTGGTAGGAAGGTACCATCTGCTGGATGTTTTTAAAACTGCTCATGTTGTTTGAAAATGAGCAGCTAGGAACAGCTTGTCACTGGAACAAGCAACTTTTGTCTTCGTGAGCCTAGGTTACTTCATTTCATAAAATACTTTCCATATATTTGCCTGCAAATTTCATGACTTCAATTGCCTGCAAATTTGACTTCAATTGCATGCAAATTTCACAACTTCAATTTTCCTTACAGCTAAATGAAGTTGCATTGTACGTGCGCATTGCATATGTGGAGGTTGAATAAAATAGTCCCTATAGGGCACAGGGAGTGGCCCTATTAGAAGGCGTGGCCTTGTTGGAGGAACTGTGTCACTTAGGGCAGATTCTGAGGTCTCAGAAAAGCAATCCAGGCCTAATGGCTCAGTCTCTTCCAGCTGCCTGAGGATCCAGATGTAGAACTCTCAGCTACCTCTCCAGCACCATGTCTGCCTGCACGCCACCATGCTCCCCACCATGATGATAATGGACTAGACCTCTGAAACTGTAAGCCAGCCCCAATTAAATGTTTTCCTTTATAAGAATTGTTGTGGTCTTGCTGTCTCTTCACAGCAATAGAAGCCCGACCTAAGACCATGTGACCCACATTTTCACCCTCCACTCATCTGCTGACAAGCTCTAGGCTGGTTTCATTTCCTTGCTATTGTGCATACAGTTGCAGTGAGCAGGAATGTGCAAGGTTCCCTATGGTCTATACGAAGTCTTGAGGTATACGTCCCAGAGTGGTATAGCTGGAATCTATGAAAGCTTTATTTTGTATCTTTCGTTTTAAAATGGCATGTGATGGTGATGTGGGAGAGTGAGAGATGTCCCCTTACCCCCTTACTGCCTGCAGCAGATGAGAGAGCTGACCCTCCCCCTCACCAGCTGCAGCACTCAGGAAATGGACCTCCAAGTAGGCAGCACAGCAGAGCTGCCCGGTCAGAGGTGAGGGTGACCCAGTCCTGATGTTATGAGCAAAAGAGAGCTGCCCCCATCATTCATCTCACACGTGGTAGCAGGGGCGGAAGAGAGGTGCCCCCCACCTCCCACCCTTCAATGCCTAAGACAGGTGGAGGAGCTGGCTCTGGGGTGTAAGAGCGGGAGGACTGTTCCTACCCCTCACCAGCTGCAGCACTCAGGAGAGTGGCCTCTGCACCTCACCTGGCAACACAATAGAGCTGGCCCTAATGATGCTGACGTAGAAAAGCCAATCCTGAGGGTGTGAAAGCAGGAGAACTGGTCCCACCCCTTGCTCACTGCTGCAAGAGGTGAATTAGCCAGGGCAATGCTGTAGAGCTCACCCTGGTGAGGAGGACAGGGGAGAACTGGCTGGCAAACCAACTCTACTCTACAGTCTACAGGGTTATGACTCGGCTGGCCCCAACATCCACTCCATCAGTGATCTGCTGAAGCACGTGAAGGGACCTGACCCACAGACCCAAAGCTGCAGGATCTTCACGACACAGGGCAACAACAGGATATCCAAGAGGAGTCCCCGTGAGGGCCCAGTATTGATCATTATCAATGTAATAGGAAGCAGAGACCCCAACCAGACCAATGACTCCTTGCAATGAGCATCTGTAAATAAAGACGTATGGGCAAAGGGGTTTATAGCGTGACTCACTGTGTCACCCTGCAGCTTCCATGATGAGATTTTTATTCCCCCCCACACTTTTATTTTTTTTCTTTTTCTTTTAAATTTTGTTCTATTTGGAGGTCGGGAGCAGAGGGTGGATGCAAAAGGACAGGGGAATGAATGGGAGACATATAGAATAAATAAAAAGGGAAAAATAAAATGTCACATGAGACCTAGCACTGTGTCTCTAACTCAAGCTTTTTAAGATTTATTTTTTATGTATGCATCCATGTGTATCTGTGTGTTTATGCTGCATATGTTCAGAAGTCAGAAGAGAGCATTAGACCCCGTGGATCCAGACGTCCACAGGCTGTGAAGCTGGGTGCAGACCCTGACTCTCTAGAATCATCGAGCTTGCTCCACCATCCAGTCAACTCTACAGCTCCTTTTTCACACGTGCCACACTTGAAAAAAAAAACTTAAAGAAATAATCAGCCATTTTTAAATAGGAAATGTGGTTTTTTTGGTTTTTTTTTTTAAACAAGATGAGGTTTCATCATGTAGTCCTTGCGGGCCTGGAATCCACCACGTAGACCAGGCTGGCCTTGAACTTACTATGTAGATCAGGCTGGCCTAGAACCCACTTTGTAGACCAGTCTGGTCTTTATTTACTATGTAGATCAAGCTGGCCTAGAACCCACTTTGTAGACCAGGCTGGCCTTGAACTCATAAAGATCTACCTGCTTCTTGCTCCTAACTGCTGAGGCTAAAGGCATGCACCACCAACAAGAACCACCACACTTGTCTCTCAATTTTTTTAAATAAAAGCAAGAAAAGAGACAATAAAAGTGTCATTCATGGCTACAGAAGAGCATGTGTCTCATTTAACAGTCAATCAAACAGTTTTGATCAAGTGATTGTTACTAATTACTCTCTCATTACTATGTTAAAATTCCCGACAAAACCAACCTAAGGGGCCTGGTTTACAGAGACACAGTTCACCCTGGCGGGGATGCTGGGGCAGCGGGAGCCTGAGGCAGCTGGTGGCATTGTGCCCACAGTCAGGAAGCAGAGAGGGATGGATGCTAGAACTCAGCCAGCTTTCTCCTGTTATTTCATTCCAGTCCCCCAGTCTATTGGATGGTGCTGTCCACATTCAGGGAGGGCTTCTCACCAGAATTTACCTGTCCAGTAACTCTCACAGGCATGCCCAGATGCCCGTCTCTTCTGTAAGACTAGATCCTGTCAACTTGATGGGTCAATATTGACCACCCAGATTCCATACTCTGTAACTTCTGTAGCTAACGGTAAGTTAAGACAAGTCGACCTGCACCTACATGCCTGAAGGTTCTCGTAAGGAAGAGGGCTAAGCCTCTGACCCAAGAGAAGAGCAGGCTTTCCCAGAGGGAAAGATTACCTCCATGAGGCCGTGTCTAAATATTGTTCAGTGAGCTCTGAGTCAGCTCTGAGTGTCTCTCTATGACGGGCTCTCCATGGGGGCAGACTCAGCACTGCAGATCCAGTAAGTAGAAGGGTGGGACCGGAGAACACACCAACACTACATGACAGGAAAGGAAAGCGAGGGATAAGGCAAAGCATGGGACATAAAAGAAGCCAGTTGACTGACAGAAAGTCTGGAGCCCTCCTCCCCATAAGGGACAGAGCATGCTTGAGAAAAGAAACTAGAAACTAGAGAGAAGGGGGTGCTATGTAACTGGCTCTTCTGAGAGGTCACAACTCTCCGACCTAAGGCTTTTTAGCTTCTAACCTTTCCCAGCTCTCTGTTTCACCTCCATCCTGGAAGTACTAATTATCTCCATTTCTATTATTCTCCATGTGTCCCTGCTCTAATCCTTTGTTTCCGGACAAAAAAAAAAAAAACCTGGCAATCTCAGTGGGTGGCCCATGCCTGTAACATTGGAATACCAGGCTCATACCTACTGCCTCCCTTCCCCCGAGGTGCCAACTCTTGTCCACTGCTATTTGTCCTTAAACTGGGCATCGAGGAACCAAGGAGATACTGCAAACTTCTAACAAAGGGACTTGCATGAACTGGATGTTGTGTTTTGGAATGGCTTCAGTGTCCAGAGCAAACTAGAGGAGAAATGGGGCAAAGATGCCAGACAGAACGTCGTCTAAATTCAGCCAGGATGAGCATCTGGCTCTAAGCAGAGATGGATATGAGTTGGTAGCATTGGGCTGTAATAATTAGTTAATAATTATTTATTGCATAGTATGAATTGCTGTTTTCTGTAATTAAGCAGCAATCATCTGTTACTATCTTCAAGGAATCAGAAAACTCTGTTTGCACAAGGAGAGAGGAGAAAGCAGAGTGAAAATGTTAACCAGGGAGGAAGTCCTGGCTTCGTAGTCTCACTAATAAGGAATTTAAGAACAGACTAAACTTTCATTTCATTAGAGTTTGAAAGAAAAACACCAGGTTAGCTAAAAATGCCTGTGGTTGCCAGGAAGAGGGAGATGAAGAGAAATCATGCCTTTTGAGTTCAACAAGCTTCTATGAAAATGTACACACACACACACACACACACACGTGTATGCATGTGTAAGAAAGGGGATGCCATTCAGAGAAACAGTGAGAAAGTCCCAGACTGTCAGGGAAGGTATGGCACTTTGAATGAGAATGGCCCCATTGACCCACAAATTTGAATACTTAATCCCCAATTGGTGGGATTGTTTGGGAATGATTAGGAGGTGTGGCCTTCCTGGAGGAGGTGTGTCACGGGGGGGGGCGGGGAGAGTGTTTGGGGCTTCAAAAGATTCCTATGTTCTCTCTCTCTCTCTCTCTCTCTCTCTCTCTCTCTCTCTCTCTCTCTACCTTATACTTGTAGATCAAGAGGTGGGCTTTCAGTTGTTCATTCTGCCATGCCTTACTCCACTACCATGGTCCCTAACCCTCTGAAATCACAAGCCCAGTTAAGTGCTTTCTCTTTAAGTTGCCTTGGTCATGATATTTTGTCACAGCAAGAGAAAAGGTAACTAAGACAGCCTCCAAGGTTGCTAATATCTATTTAGCTATCTAACACGAGGACAATGGAGCCATAGTAGAAATGGAGCAAATGTCAGCGACCGCGTGCATGCTATTCCTTATGTCGGCCTAGGACAGTGGTTCCCAACCTTCTTAATGCTATGACCCTTTAAGGCAGTTCTTCAAGGTGTGCTGACCCCAATATAAAATTATTTTCATTGCTACTTCATAACTGTAATTTGCTACTGTTATGAATCGCAATGTCAATATTTTTGAAGACAGACGTTTGCCAAGAGGGTCATGACAGATCGAGAAGCACTGTTCTAGGAGATGGTCGAATTTACACAAATGTCAGCATCAAAATCTCAAGGCAGGAAGGTAAGAAGAGCACAGAAAAGATGTTTTTGAGAGGATAGTAGGGAAATAAAGACTACATGGGGACCCATAGTGATTTCCTTTAGGACTGTAGGAAAAGATGTGTTATTCACTGTTGGAACGCCTATCGGCGGCTCTGCAGCTGTTGGCTATGGAGTCTCCTTGTGTACGGTCATGGCCATGGAGGGCAGTCCCCAGACTGTGACTGAAGCCGAAGGACAAAGGCCAAGACACTGGAGGAAACTTTGGGAAAGAGGAGCAGCCATTAAAACTGGAAAGCCCTTTTTGAATCGAGACAAGGCTGCTCTCAGCAGCAGCTCAGTTTCAGCCTCGAGCACATCTGCTCCCCTCCCCCAGCCTCCCGGTATACATCCTCAGGGCACGCGCAGTGGTTTGAATGTGCACATCTGCTCCCCTCCCCCAGCCTCCCGGTATACATCCTCAGGGCACGCGCAGTGGTTTGAATGTGCACATCTGCTCCCCTCCCCCAGCCTCCCGGTATACATCCTCAGGGCACGCGCAGTGGTTTGAATGTGCACATCTGCTCCCCTCCCCCAGCCTCCCGGTATACATCCTCAGGGCATGCGCAGTGGTTTGGATGGGGAAAGTCCCCCACTACTCATGTACTCGAACACGTGGTCTGCAGATGGTGGTGCTGTGTGAGAAGACTATGGGACCTTCAGGAAGTGGAGCCTTGTTTGAGGAAATCTATTAATGGGGTTTCACTTTGAGAGTTTCTAGCCTCTCCCTGATATTGGCTCTCTCCCTCCCTGGCTCCTTCCTGAGAGGATGAAATGTGACCAGCCAGCTGCCAATTTTTTTTTTTCTGCCATTAGCCATATCTCCCCTCTATGATGGGTTCTATCCCTCTGGAACTGCAAGTGAAAATAGAGCTTTTCTTTATCACATTGTATTAAATAAGGACAACCCCCATAGGCTCATATTTGAGTGCTCGGTCATCAGGGAGCAGCACTACTTGAGAGGGATTAGGAGGCGTGGCCCTGTTGGAGGGGGTGTGGTCTTGCTGGAGGAAGTGTGTCACTGGGGGTTGGCTTTGGGGTTTCAAAATCCCAAAGCAGACCCAGTGTCTCTCTTCCTGCTGCCTGCAGATGAACGTGGAGCTCTCGGCTGCTTCTCCAGCATCACGGCTGCTTGCATGCCACAGTGCTCCCGCCAGTACCAAATGGAATAAACCTCTCAACTGTAAGCAAGTCCCAGTTAAATGCTTTTGCCATGGCTATAGAGTCTTTTCACATCAACAGGGACAGTGACTAAGACAAGTGGCTTTTGTCACAGCCACAGAAAAAGTAACTAACGTGGGATGTCTTGAAAAACACCTTGCCCACTAAACTCTTAGTCTTCTGCCTCTTAGATGAAAACAGCACACTGTGAGGATGAGATTCTGTTCAGTGAATACTCCAGTCTCAGGAGCTAGCCGAGGAAGGGCTGGCTCTTCTCTTCACACTGGTACCTGACTGACACCTGAGCGAGCTTCACCGTGGACGGCAGGAAATGCAATCTCATCTCATCGTCTTCTCTTTTGTTTCCTTCTTTGTTCATTCTGAGACGGGTTTCATGTATCCCTTGAACTCACTCCGCAGCCAAGGATGACATTGGTTTATTAAATTTATTTTATTTATTATTATTGTGCATGTGTGAGCGGAACCACCATGCACTCTATACAAGTCTTATCTTTTATATGAAGAGATTGGGCAGTAAAAGGCGCTTGCCACCAAGCCTAGCAACCTGAGTTCAATTCCTGGGGCCCATGTGGTGAAGGAGAGAACTGAGTCCCACAAGCTATCCTCTGACTGTCACAAGCATATCATGATAAGCACACACACACACACACACACACACACACACACAAACAAATATTTTTTTTTTAATTGGGTGGCACGTGCCTTTAATCTCAGTACTCTGGAGACAAACAGCAGATTTGAACTTGGAGAGTTCAAAGACAGCCTGGTCTGCAAAGCAAGTTCCAGAATAGCCAGGGCTACCTATGGAGATTTCATCTCAAAACATTTTAAAAAGACGCCTGTTGCTAAGGCTGGTGACTTGAGTTCAGTCCCTAAGACCCACACGATGGAAGGTGAGAACTCACTCCTGAAAGCAATCATCCAACCCCATCCTCCCACACACAAATAGTTACATAAAACTAAAATTTCAAAAATGTAAATGGATCACCCAGATCAGCCTCAGGGTTTCTGGCCGCTCGTCCATATTACGCCACTTAGACCTACTCATTCAGACACATTTCCACACAACAGAATTCGGCAATATAATTAGGGGGTCACCCTCAAATAAGCCTTATTGCAATCCTGCCCAGCCTAAAGCTTACCCTGCTCCCCGCTTCCATTATCAGCCTCCTTGAAATGCTACCTTCGGGGTCTGGAACGCCCTCTTCTGCATAGGTGGTTCTGGAAGTGTTTGCTGATGGGAGCTACCTTCTAGCTCCCATCCTCCCACACTCGGGGCCCCTCCAGAGAGACTCCTAGAGCACAGGTCCTGGAAAGCCTCCGGATTTTTTCAGTTGCCAGTTTAATTTGCCACCATCTGTCATTCTGCACGCGGTTCTTGGAGACCTAGCGCGTGAGTCCTCCCAAGAGCTCAGCATTGGGCCTGTCCAACTGCAGCCAGATGCAGTCACATATTGGTGTCCAGAGGGGGAAGGAAGACTGAAGGCGGGAGGCCGGCAGGGTGACCTCAGTCTGCTCCACTGGTACTGGTGGGTTTGCAGAAACATATCTATGAACACTTAGAAAAATTAGTACCCTCTGGAGCAGCGAGCCCCCGGGAAGAAAATGGCCTCTAAGGCTGGTGACATAGGTAAAGGCACTTGCCCTACAAACCTGAGAACCTGAGGTAAATCCCTAGATCCCAGCATGGGAGGGGAGAACCAACCCCTGAAAGCTGTCTTTTGACCTCCACACATATGCCATGATACACACACATTTTTAAATTTAAAAAAGTCTCCTAAATACTCTGTGTATTCTTTTTGTGTGCTAGTATGTATTATACCCACAAGTAGCTTTTGTTTTGGTAAAAGAAGCAACTACAGGACAGGCCCAAAGCTACAGAGAAACCCTGTCTCGAAAAAAAAAAAAAAAAAAGGACAACTAAGATTCTTAAGGCCAGGGTTGGAGAGATGGCTCAGTAGTTAAAAACACTGACTCTCTTCTAGGGGAGCTGCTTTGGTTCCTAACACCCACATGGCACCCACAACTATCCATAATTCCAATTCCAGGGGACCCAGTACCAAGGGAATCCTATGCCCTCTTCTGACCTCCACAGGCACCAGACATGCATATGGTGCACAGACATCCATAAACATAAAACAACCATACACATAAAATTAAAATATTTTTCTAATTCTTAAGACCTACAGAATTGTGGGAGGTGCTAAGTGACATTTTTTCCTAAAACCATCAATGATTAAGTCTGTAAAATCATGTAAAAAAAAAAAAACTACCACATTAGGCTGAGTTCAGCGTGCTTGCTTGTCTATCATGCTGGAAGCCCTGGATTCCATGCCTAAAACCGCATAAACCAAGCATGATGACACATGCCTGAAAATCTGGCATAAAGATATGAGGATAGAGAGTTCAAGGGCACCCTCACTACACAGTGATTTCAAGGCTACCTTGAGTTACATGAGACCCATAATAAAAAAGAAAGACAAAACAAAAGAACCTACCTACCACTCCCACTACCACGCTGTGAAGGAGTAGGGCATCTCAGACCAGTGTTTTCTGCCTAAAAAGTAGACACACACATCCATGTCTACATGCCACATGACATACATCTGGGTCTGTTACCCTAGGAATAGTCAGAACAGCCTCCAGCATTCTCCAGGAGGTAGTCAAACATACATCTAGCTGTGACTGGTAGAAGACTGAGCCAACAAGACTGGTCGTTATCCACCAGGCAGAACGTAACTGAATTCAGGGGGTTGCCAACGATGACTCAAAATGGAGAAGATGTGAAGGCAAGAAGGGGAAGCTGTGCTGGAGGAATATCAGGGTGGTGGAGGGCGTTGGGGGTGTATGTGTTCAAAATAAGTTGTATGTAGGCATGAATAACTATTTATTCTTGTTAATGCATAAATAAGAGATAAAAGAGACACACCTAAAGGGAGAGGAGGGAGAAAGAGAGAGATTGGTTTCTATCAAATCCAACCCCTCTGAACACCACCAGGACCTGGGGATAGAGGTGATGAAAACACTTCAGTTCCATTGCCTCTCAACTGTTGTGCCTCCAGAAACACAGCCTAATTCCAGTACAGTATGCTTGACTGTGAAGCCAATGCGATCTGCTGGGAGCCCCTTTGTACATAAGATGTAATTCTGAAAACAAATGCAAATAAGAACACTGCTGAATTCAAAGCCTGGCATTTCCCAGTCTCGCCTTACCAAGCAACGCAGCCAATGCCAATCTTCATTGTTAATGCCCTGTTCAATCCCAGATTAGCCTGATCAAAGAACTTATTCCCAGCGTCTCTTATTAACACTGCTTAGTCTGATTCCCAACCTAGGACTTGCTGCCAGTTGCCACAAAAGCAGGGGCATGGTTACAGATCGATCCCTGGGTTACAGATTGATCTTAATTGGGGTAACAGGGATGGAGGCACAGCCTCACATTGTTGCCCAAGGTAGCGTTAGGAATTCCTTCATTCTTCTTTTGAGTATGTTCTTCATTATTGTGTGCATGTGTGCCTGAGTTGTGGGCAGAGCTTGGAGGACAACTTGCAAGAGTCCCTTCTCTCCTTCTGCCCAGGGCACAGGGATAGGACTCGGGCAGTCTTTGAATTAGTCAACATTCTCTAGAGTAACAAAACTTGAAGAATGGATTTTCTCTTTCTATATATTGAAGTGGATTTATTAGAATGGCTTACAGGCTTCGCGGTCCAGCTAATCCAACAATTGCCCATGAGTGAAAGGTCCAAGAATCTAGTCATTATTCAGCCCATGATGTTGGACCAGTCTCCGCTGGTCTTCAGGATATGCTGGAATCCTGAAGTAGATGCCGATGCCAGTAAAGTAATGCACTTGTTAGTGGGGGCAAGAGCAAGCAGGCAAAGAACAAGGCTTCCTTAGCCCATGTCCTTTATACAGGCTCCCGGCAGTAGGTGTGACCTACACTAGGGGTGGGTCTTCCCACCTTGAAAGATTTGGATTAAAGGTGGGTCTTCCCACCTCAACAATCCAGATTAGAAGTGGATTTTCCCTCTTCAGATGATTTAATTAGGCAAAAATCCCTCAAAGGTGTGCCCTCCAAAAGCCCCATTTTGGGGTTTTAGCTAACTCCAGATGTAGTCTAGTTGACAACCAAAATAGCCACCAAGGTCTCAGTAGAAAGCATCCTTACCTTACCCACTGAGCCATCCCACCTGCCCATTTTTAACACTGATTATTGTGGTGGTGGAGCATCACCGCGCATGCCATGGTGTGCAGATGGTGAGTAGAGGACCTCTTTATGGAGCCATTTCTCTCCTTCCAACTTTACCTAGGTCCTAGGGATCAAACTCAAATCAATGGGCTTGTGTGGTGTGGCGGTTTCCAAAAGACAGCCCCATAATCATGGGAATTTGAATATCTGGCCTCCAGTTGGTAGCGCGGTTTGAGGAGGCTCCGGAGGGTGAGCTTTGAGGGCCATTTCCAGTTCACTCTCCCGGTTCTGTACTTTGCGGTTCAGGATGTGAGCCCTTGGCTGCCTGTTCCTGCCACCACGCCTTCACCCCTCCATTGCGGACTCTAACCTCTGGAACAGTCATCACAAATAACCTTTTCTTCCATGTGTCGCTTTGGCCATGGTGCTTTGTCACATGAACAGAAGTGACTAATAGCTATACACAGGATTTTGGTGGAGACACAGCTCAGCTGATAGGGCTTTTGTTTGTTTGTTTGTCCAGCATGAACGAAGCTAAAGGTTCCATTGCCAGCACCACATAATCAAGTAATCTCACCACCTGAGAGGTAGGCCGGAAGATCAGAAGTTAGAGGTGATCCTGCTACATAGTGACTTTGATGTCAGCCTGAGCTACAGGAGACTGTCTCTGAAAATAAAAAAGTGAAGTGATTACCTTCAAGGCATTGCTAAAAAGTTGAAATGAGATCACCATGTAGTGCTGGGGACATCTGACAGGATTACGATCCATATAAATATATGATATAAACTCTAGATTACATGGATACAGGAAGCTAGAAGGTCAAGTCAGCATAGTTAACCAAGAATGGAGTCCCACTTGCAATGGCCAGAAATTGGTCATGCCCAAGTCATGTGCATTCAAGCCTCTAGCCTAGACCACCGCTGTTTCAGCATAAACCACCTACATATGAGAGGAATGTTGTCTCTACGTCTGAAACCTCCGCGGCAAATGTTATTGACCAGAGTTCTTGCTTCTCAGCTCATAGGTTTCAACCAGACTGCAGGCTGAGGGGCACCCTTCAAGGACCCCCACAGTTATCCGTGTCTTTCTATTCTGCCTTGGTCTCTGCCATCTAGCCTGGAGCAATAGAGAAATGGGTCTTCGGAGACTATTTCAAAGTTCTCCCTCCTATCCCTGAAGGAAGTACTTTAATTTTTGAAAAGACACAATTTACTATGTGTGTATGTCATAGCTTTGTTTCTGTTGCTGCACTACAATAACATCCTGGCAAAAAGCAACCTGTGCTCAGCCTGACTTCTCCACCTTTACAGAGTTCAGGATCTGCTGTCTAAGCAATAGTGCTGCCCATAAAAGGCTAAGCCTTCACACATTAACTTACTTAAGACAATCACTACAGACATGCCCACAGGCCAACCCAACAGTTAGCAAATCCAGTTCTCCATCCTGGTGATTCTAGGTTATACTGAGTTGACAAACGTGTATGTCTGTGTGTGTGTGTGCATGTGTGTCTCCCTCTGTGCGTGTGGTGTGTACATGTACTATTCTGTGCACGTGGAGATCACAGGACAGCTTTCAGGAACTGGTTTTCTCTTCAGGATTTATACATGCTAGGCCAGCACTCTGCCTGCTAAGCTACACCCCCAATTCCAAATATTTAAATTTCAAAATAAGAGAGCAGATCTAAGAAAAGAAAGTAAATATAAGATACTGTCTGGCTTTAGAGATAGCTCACTGGGTAGAGCACTTGCTCTAAAAACCTGAGTATAGATCCCCAGAACCCACATAAAACATTGGATGTGACAGCCTATGCCTGTGGGATTGGGATCAGAGAATGCAATAAGGACTTGGTCCGCCAAACATTCTAGTCAAAACAGTGAATCCTGGTTCAACCAGAGATTCTGCCTCAAAAATTATGATGGAACCAGTTGTGGTGGTGCTGGTAGGACATGCTGAAAAGCGGTGGAGGTGGGGTCATGAGTTTGAGGCTAGCTTGGGGTATACTTTGCCAGGCATTGGGATGCAATTCTTAAATCCCAGCACTCAGGAGGCAAAGGCCTCTGAGAGCTAGAAGCCAGCCTGGTCAACATAAGTTCTAGACCAGTTGTCTCAGGGTTTCAACTGCTGTGAAGAGACAGCATGACAATGACATGTTTTATAAAGGAAAATATTTAATTGAGGCGGTGGCAGTTCCAGAGGTTTAGTCCATTATCATGGTGGGGAGCAAGGCAGCTGAGAGCACGGCAGCATGCAGGCAGACACGGTGCTAGAGAAGCAGCTCGGAATCCTACACCTTGATCCAAAGGCAACAGGAAGTTAACTGAGACATTGGACAAGACTTGAGCATATACAAGACCACAAAACCCACCCCCAGTGACACATATCCTCCAACAAAGATACCTACTCCAACAAAGCCACACCTCCTAATAGTGCCATTCCCTATAAGCTTATGGGGCCCAAACACATTCAAGTCTACATAGTGAGACACTGTCTTTAAAAAAAACAGTAATAATGGAGGAGACACACATGCACATATACATCATGCACAAAACTTTTAAAAAGACACAACCTCATCAGCATTTCTTCCTAGTTGGGTTAGGGTGTTTTACCCATCTCCCTTGGGTGTCTTCTATGCCTCTTTGCAGATTGCGGTAGACTGCCAGTTTTAGTAATTCAAACAGGTGTTGTGTTCTTCCTGCTGAAGGTTTCAGTGTGGGACTCTATAATAATGTCTATTGATTATTCGTATATTTATATAATTAATCTATAAATTAATTATTATTTATTAGCAATTATTATCATTTGTTTACTTGATGAGGGCTGTATCTGTGGAGGTCAGAGACAACTTGCAGGAGTCAGTATGTCGCGTCCACCTGCAGGTCCCGGGGATTGAATTTAGGTTGCCAGTCTTGGACATCAGGCTTACTGGCAAGTACCTTTGTAGGCTTAGCCATCTCATCTGCCCTGGGACCCACTTTCTGATGAAATCTCCGCCCCCATCAGATACTGCCTGCCTACCAGTTACCACTTGACTTTGTCCTTGTCTTTTGTGTAGTGGATTTTGCATGTGGATCTCCTTGTGTCCCAGGCTCTAGGGGGTTGTGTAAGACCTACTTGCCTGTGTTCACCTTTGCCCTTAGGCAGCCTTTCCATTGCTGCCGGATTTGTGCTGTTTCTGTTTTGGTTTCTTTTCCACCACTAACTCTGTGCTGTGACTAATTCTGTGCGGTCTCTCACCCAGGTGGCAATGGGTAGCTGTTTCTCTCCAGAGTGCTGATGAAGAAGCTCAGCTTTAAGCCTTAAGCCTAATTCCTGGTTCATCTGCAGAGCCTGCCCTACTTCACCTGTCTCTCCAAGCATGGTGCAGCAGGAACATTTTAAATATTTCTTCTGGGCTGAGCAGATGGCTCAGTGGGTAAAGGCAATTGCCACAATGCCTGGTAACCTGTTGGGATTAGGGCATATGTGTGCCACGGTGCACACATGGAGGTCAGAGGGCAACCTGCAAGAGTTAATTATCTTCTTCCATCTGTAATTTAAAGAATGAATTCAAGTTATCAAGCTTGCTCGACAAGGGCCTTTACCTGCTTTACCTGCTCAGCCATCTGGCCAGCACCACATTATTTTTTTTTTTCTGGTTTTTTGAGACAGGGTTTCTGTGTGGCCCTGGCTGACCTAGAAATCACTCTGTAGACCAGGGTGGCCTGAAACTCACATTGACGTACCCACTTCTGCTTCCCAAGCACTGGGATTAAAGGTGGGTGCCATCACCACCTGATTTTTTTTTCACATTATTTTTTTAAACAAGGTCTTTGATCGAATCTAAAGTTCACTGGCTACACTCACTATCCAGCAAACGTATAGATCATTCCATCTCTGCCTTTCCAGGCTATGATTGCAGGCATGCATTGCAGTGCCCAGCTTTAGCCTGTGTGCTAAAGGATCAAACTTGATTCTTTATGCTTAAATAGCAAGCACTTTACCTACTGAGCAAGCCCCTGAAGCATTTTTAATTGATAATTAATGGCCTATTTCAGCATGAAAACCAAAGTAATAGATGAATAAATGTAAACACATGAAAGTTTGAAAAACAAATTAAGTTAGGATGAAGAATGGCTTATTTACTTCTGCACATTTTCAACTGCAGATGACAGTTTCCTTGGGGTGTAATCTGATGGTTTACAACTTCCTGAAGTTCATCTCTGAGGATGTTACCCATGGAGGCTCATGAGCACTTAGCATGTATCATGATGAACACACCTATCCATGGACATTTAGCAGACAGTGGGCTATAAAGAGGTTGGCTTGCACAGGGTCTCAGTGCCTAAGGGTAATGTGTGCTTTATCAGGCAGAGGTGAGATTGTGATAAAAATGGTACACACACTATCAGTTACCTTCCAAGCTTGGAGAAAGTGCCAAGGAAATAACTAAAACAAATGTTACTTGAGATCAATGTGAAGGATTTATTGAACCTCTGTCTGCTCTATGCCCAACACTGTACAAGAACTAAGGTGAAAATTAAGTGACAGATATTCCTTTGCAGGAGAAGAGTGTGTCTACACACAAACCCACTGAAGGTAGAAAATAGGTTATAGGAAAGAGATGTATAAGTAATTACGTATATATATATATATGTATGTATGTGTTATGCTAAAATATACATATAAATACATTTCATGCTATATAAATACAAGTACATTTGAGAATTATCAAAATAGAAAAAAACATTTCTGATCTCACACATGTAATATCAAATACTTTAAAAAAATAGTGTTATTAATACAAATGACTTCTTAAGTAGCTCTAAAGGCTTAGCTAAGGCTGTGGGGAGATGATTCAGCTCTTCTAGCGGGGGTGGGGTGGGGTGGGAGTGTGAAAGGCTGAGAGCAATTACCAGAAAGCAGCAGCAATACTTCAAGGGAATCAAAGCAAGCATATCTCACCCAGGAAACTCAAGGTTAGAGAGCTGCTACAAAGTGCTACACCAGAGAGAGGGCAGGGCAGGACCCCTAGCAGAATTAGCAGGTAGCAGGCTTTCACTAGGAGTCCACTCAGTCAAGTTATTTTTTATACAAAGGTGAATTCTCTTTTAATTAATTTTTTAAAGTTTATGTATTGTATGTGGTGCATTTGTGTTTGTTAACACAGGGATACATATACCACGTGTGTGTGGACATCTTTGGGGTGCATTTCTCCCCTTCTGCCATGTTCTGGGACAGGCTCTCTTGCAGCTGCAACTTTGCCACTTCCTCCAGGGTGGATGAACTCTGAGCGCCCCTGCTCCTGTCAGATGCAGGGGGCTGAGCTGACAGAGGCACACCTCACATGCTGTTGTTTGCTGTTAATGTGGATTCTGAAGATCAGGCCTCACACAAGCACTTAACCACCTAGCCTTCCTTCTCTGGTCCAAACAAGGCTGGTTCTTCACAGGAAACAGCTACGCACATGGTTTTCTCCATAGGTCCCTTTTATGGAAAAGAACACTTTTACATTAGCATCTTTCTGATTTTCTTTTTGTGGCTGGGGATAATCAGCTTTTCCTGTTTTATCCTATTCTAAGCATATGTTAACTGCTTCAAGACAAACTTTTGTTTCCTACTCAATAGTTTTTATTGCTTAAATGTGTATTCAAACATTTCGCCTCTAATATGTCAGCATTAAACAATCACAGTCATTATAGAAAACATAAAGAAACCATTGGGAGGAAACATTGTGCTGAACCCCACAGTGCCCCTCAAGCAAAGGCCCTTTGTATCTCAGAACAAACAAAATGCTTTAATGCTAACATACTGCAAGGGGTTGTTTGTGTTGGTCTGGGGGTATAAACCAGAACAGACAGCACAAAAGGCCGCTATTCACAGCACTGGACTGTATACTTCATGACTCTGGGTAGGATAGGATTTGGTGAACATAGTACACAGAAGTTATCAAAATCTAGAGGAAAACATTCTTTCAAAAATGACAAATGTGTGTTTGAGCATTGTGTGCCACAGTGCACGTGAGGCCAGAGGACCTCTTCTTCTAACCAGGATTTGAGTTTAGGTCACTAGGCTTGACAAGAGTTCTACCAGCTGAGCCACCTCGATGGTCCTAAATAGAAAACACACACACACAACTCTTTCAGAGAACCTGTTTGGTTTCCAGCACAACATACAACTTAATAAACCACCTTTAACCTCAGCCACAGGGGCTCTAATACCCTCTTCTGTCTTTCATGGGACAGGCACACACACAAATAAATAGAAATAAGTGTGTGTGTATAAAATTCCAAGGTGATTACCAATAAATCTCACTGTATATAACAGCCTAAGAAACACTTCTGTTCTCTGAAATTACGACTGAAAATATGTCCTTTAGGTAAGAGCTATTATTCTGATAGCTGGGATTGGCTTGCAGCACAGGTTGCAGTAGTGACTGGCTCAACAGCTGGCAGATGGGAGGACTAGGCCCAGAAGCTACAGGCTGCCACTCCTACCTCCTGACACACATTGTGGAAAAAGTAATTTCTTTGTGAAATAATTAAAGACAAGTAGCTGCCTCAATGTAAATATCAGAATCCAAGCTAGGGAGTAATCTTACCCAGTGGGTAAGATTGCTTGCCATCAAACCCCAGGACAAGTTTAAATCCTGAAAACTCATTCAAAGCCAGATGTGGTAGTAATGTTGTCAGTACTCTTAGCATTGTTTGGAGATGGGTAATGAACACATAGTCCCTGAAAGCTCTTAGCTAGACTGGAGTGGGAAATCATAAAATACAGCCTCAATCAAGGTGAAAAGTAAGGACTAACAGCTGAGGTTGTTCTGGGACCTCCACACATGTGCCAACACACACACCCTTGCACAGGCTCTCCCTGACTCAGACATATAAAACATGTTCACACACAAACTTGCATACACGTATGCATTATATATACACAAAGATTAAAATCATAATGGCTGAATGAGAAATCAACAGGGCTTAAGAAATAATTTCCTTTTCAGTTAAGAAAAAAAAAGAATTTAAAGCAGGTGGTGGTGGCACACACCCTTTCCCAGTACCATATAGGCCAGGGCAGGTAGATCTCTGACAGCCTGATCTACAAAGTTTCAGGACAGTCTGGGCTATTACACAGAGAAACCTGTCTTTTAAAAAATCATTTAAATCCATTTAGTCAATTTCAATTTTATGAGAAGTACAAAAAGAAGAATGTTGCTCAGACCAAATATAAACAAAAGGGCTGTGGTAGTTCAGTGTGCAACATGATACAATTCAGAATCACGTGTGACACAGCTTCTGGAGAGCCAGCTCGCGTGCATTCATCTCTCCTGTGGACAGGATGTGACCATCTTCTTCAGGTTTCTGCCTCTTTGATGTCCCTGCAACTGTGCCATGGAACTGTGAGCTAAGTACACCCTTCCTTCCTTCCTTCAACTGTTTCTGCCAGGGTATTTTATTCCATGACTGCAGCAGGAAACAAAATGAAGACAAGGGCTGATCTGTTTTCAACTGACCATCTTGAAAAGGATGAATGTTAAGACAAAATTTAAGTAGATACATAAAGTACCAAATATGTGACCTAGTCTAAAACAGATATATCCCCTTTTCCTTTTTATAAATAAGTTCAAAAGTAATAGATAAGAGATAGCAACATCTGAACATGGCTATTATGAACATGGTTATTCTACTACAGCCTCTAAGCTCAGGACAGAATGCTTCCCAGTATTCATGCACAAAGCTTGAACCATAGTAGGGAGTCAAAATATGTCTCTGGGAGCTGGTCGTGAGTAAGAACACACAGTGGCATGTTTGTAACCTACCTAGAAAAAGGGAGGAGTGGAGTCAAGAGAATCAATGGAGCTTGTTGGCTTCCAGCCTAGCTATAAAAGGGAGAAAACAGCCCCAGGTTCAGGGAGAGACCCTGTTCAAAAGGAGTAAGTGGAAAGTGATCAGAGAACACTAAAGAGTCCTGGCATTCCTGCATGCAGACAGGTGCAGGGACTCATGTGGGAGAGCTTCCTCCTCCAGGCACAGGCCAAAATGCTCATCAGGAAACACACAGTACAGCCCAGGTCTTCCTGTGCCCTCCAACAAGTGTAGGCCTAAAGTTTCTGGCAAGTTTTCCCACAAAAAGTTAAAGGAATGATTTTAAAAACATGTCTTTTTAGACTATGCCCCCCCAAGACAATATATGTAATTTTTAGGTTTCATTATTTTATACATGTGTGTATGTGTACTATGTGTACCACTGCATATGCTGTGCATGTTGCCCACAAAACCCAAGAGGGCATCACGTCCCCTGAACTGGAGTTACAAGCAGTTGTCCACCGGGAGCAGTGTCTTCTGTAAGGGCACAAGTGCTCCTAAGCACTGAGGCACCCCTCCAGTCTTGCAGCTAAGTCTTTATGTCAAGTACACATTATTGGGCCAGGAAGATGAGCTAGTAACTGCTATGGACAAATGAAACCAGCAGAGGGCAGGGCTGAGGAAGCAGCTTACTCTCACCCTTTTGTGAGCGCTCATGAAACTCATTTCTAATGCAACTTCTCGGTCTGTCGTTCTCAGAAAAATAATGACATTCCAAATATCCCAATACACTCTACATGAAAACTGATGTTCAGTCCCCGAGTTTGTCTCTATAGCTTTATTGCAAAAGACCACAAAAGCACTTTAAGGGTTTGTAACTTCTGCACAGAGACTTTCCTAATTCTACGTGTTTTGTGTATTATGGTGTTATTCCTGACACTGCTGTTTTAAGTGCTTCAAGATTATAAAACATATCCATCCCATTTGTGTGTGTGTGTGTGTGTGTATCTGGTCTATATAACTGGTAAAATCTTATGTTCTACCACACGCATGCTAGAGACTTAAACTTTACCCACTGTTCCTCCAGAAACAGAAATCCTATGAAACATATAAACAGTCAGTTAAACTACACTGCATGAAGAAAAACCATCAGAAAGGGTAATTCAATTTTAATTTATTGTCATCACTTTTCTTCATGATCCAGATATTTTAAAATGCAAAGAAAACAAACTTTTCATGATATGTCAGGGACTGGCACTAAAAAAAAAATTCAGACTGCAAATGAGTTATACAAATGAAAATATCAAATGGAGATCCAGTTATCAAAATGAAAGCACTCAACATATTAAAAGTTCACAATTATTTGTACAGAGCACATAAAAAAGTCAGCTTGCTATCCAACCGCTGTGCTTTTTAAAGAGCTACTGCAGAATTTGAAGAAAATAGACATATTAGTTAACTTATAAAGAGATCAAAGAGCCTGAAACAAGTAGTAAAAAGAAATTTTTGCCTTTATTAGAATGGCATTAGGCCTTAAATATGCCAAATTTGGTAATCACATTATTGTTTTAATAAGAAATGACTACATAATTGCAATACTGGTCCAACAGTCTTGTCTTTTCTTTTAAAGCAAGAAACAGAATGTGAGTAACCGGAAAGCAGGGCAGACATCGGCTAACCCAGAAGACTAGCTTCTTAGATCCAAAGCATTTGCAGAGAGAACCACTGGTGGGCTAGGGAGGGGTGGAGCAGCTCGAGATAACTGGAACCCAGAGTGTGCAGCCAAGTCCCATGAGGCTGCTTGTTGAATTCATCTTTTTCTTGATCACATTTTTTTCCCTCAAATACCATAATTTTTCTTAGGCTTTTTTTTCCTCAAAGTATAAAAAAGTATGAAATATAAACAAGCTCCTGCACTGCCCACTTGGCAGTGCCCAATCAGGCTTTACAGAGCTCTCTACACACCCAGAGCCCAGCACATTGGGTAAGTCAATAATATACAAAATATCAGGGCACGGAAAGAACTAAAACCCATTTCTTTTTTGATACACATAAGATTCAAATATTCAACCTAAAGAAAAACAATCGTCTTGGCTCTCTTCTACATCTGCATGTTGACACACTCATTAAATATTCCTGTATGATCATGTTTGGTTAAAAACCTCAGAACCATTCATTCAGACAAAAACTGGTCATCAGAAAGATTATCTCGTTTCCTTCTCCCTAACCCCAATAAACAAGTTAACTTTAGGACATAACTCCAAACACTGGATTGTGACGACAAATGCTAGGTCCAATTTCTTCATAATCCTTTTTGGTGTGGCATACTTGGTAGAACTCAGGCTGAAAACAAAACAAAACAAACGGCATTTTTTAGAGGCCAAATTCTCCTATCCTCAAATGGTCTGTAAAAGATGCTTTACAATGGGTGTTCAACGCACAACATCTATCAGTCTAGTCACAGTGTTTGGGCAAAGCTTATAACTCTAGAAATCATGATTAAAATCTATGATACAGAAATCTGTCAGAAATACAGGGCATTAATTCACATCCCACAGTCCAACCCAAAAGCTGTTCTCTGCTGGGCTCTGATGCGCAGTCTGTTCTGCAGGGGCTTTCCCAGGTGGTGCCCAGAATCTAAAGCACAGCATGGAACCAAGTCACACTACAAGCACCTCTTCTCCCTTTTTCCACCTGCTGCAATACTTCCTTCTAAAGGGCAAGTTACACATGCACTGTGGTAATACACCACAACTGAAGATAACTAAAACTAAGAAAACAATTTTTATTTATTTTAAATGGTTTTATGTCCAATGTTATAAATCTAGTAATTTATATAAAAACACATTCATTTTAATGGTCCATGAGCTAACACAACAGCACCAATATTTACTAGACTAAGAATGTTAGAACATAATCTAAGGTAGCTTTAAAGAAGTACTGGTCTGGAGAGAGGATTCTAGAATAATTCTCTTGATTCAGTTACAAGCATTACCTTTCCTATGCACTGAAAGTTAACATTTACCTTGACATTTTTAGATGTCTAAACAGAAATACCAACAACATTCTGGTGAGTATATTTGTACACATTTAAAAAAATTTTTCCTATGGTAAACGTTAAAATGCAGTATAATAAGCTCACTCCAAAGTAAATAATGTCTAATAGGCAAAAGGTAAAAAGAATGTTAAAATTAAATGACTTCTAATTTTAAAATATGTGCATGCATACAAAAATTTTTAAGTTTCTTATTCTTCTATTTAAACCATAAAAGTTTACAAGTAAATTTACGTACCGTGGAAGCCAACATTGACCCTCCAAACCAGACTGCATACCGTTGCATGTGATGTGTAATAACTTGTACGTCAATGGGCTTGGGCTAAAAAGTAACACAGTAACATCATTTCAACAGTAAATTAAGCAATAATTTATCATTTATGCTTAAATATGCAAACACAAAAATAACCCCCAAGTGATATGGATTAACTGAGATTATCCAGAGTGGAAGCAGAACACCGAGAAAAGAGCAGGAGGAACAGGAGGATGGAGAGGACCCCACTTTACAGTATACATATCACAGTACAGTTATTCACAGAAGCTTCTCTACTTTATACAGCTCTACAAGAAAGAAGTTGAAAGGATCCAGACACAAACAACAATCATTTAAACAAACAGAAATGCTATTTTAGTGTTTTTTAAAACAGCTGAGTAATACTCCAGTGTATAAATGTACCATGTTTCCTTTATCCATTCTTCGGTTGAGGGACATGTAAGTTGTTTCCAGTTTCTGTCTATTATGAATAAAGCTGCTATAAACATAGTTGAGCAAATACTTTGTTTTGATCTTACAGCTTGCATACATGTATCAAATTATCACACTGTACCCCATAAACATGTATAATTAAATGCTAAGTATACAATCAAATTCATAAAAGGAGACATGCACAGGGCAAACCCTGGGCAAACAGAAATAAATTACACTAACTATATACTTTGGGCAACTACCTCACCCACAACTATTTCAGGAAAATAAAAAAATGGAGCTAAGATTGTTGGCTGAAACTTTATTGAACAGCAGGATGCAGGTCAGTCTGAGAGGCAGCCTCTAAGGTCTATACATGTAGATACAAAGCTAACAGCCACACAGAGAAACTCGGCAGAAATCACTCAGGCCAAGTATTAAAATTTAGCAGGCAGACAATGCACACCATGCAATTAAACTGACCTGGTATCACTTCTGTAATGTCACTGCCAAAGCACAAACTACACCCATCCACTGGGCAAACACCAACCAAACCCAAATCAAGACAAAGGGAAGAAAATAAACAGCCTGTGTTCTTCAGGTACACTAAGGCCAGAAAACACTGAGTGACCACTGAATCCTAGGGAACCTGAACTGGAGTGTGTCAGGCCATCAAGACAGCTCAGTGGTAAAAGGCATTTGTTCTCAATCTAAGTTTGCTGACAGGACCCACAAGGTAAAAGGATAAAACCAACTCATGTAAGTTATCCACTTATCTCAACACATGTGAATGCATACATACACAAGTTGTACACACACACACACACACACACACACACACCCCAAATAGATAAATGTCAAAATCATTTCAAAAAAGGGGGAGGAATGTATGTTCATTGACTGGATAATATACCACAGTTTGTTTGTTTTTTATTTTTGTTGTTAATTTTATTAGATTTTTCTTTGGCTAGACAGGTCATTCTTGAATCAACTGGTAAAATCTCTCTCAGGTAAACAGCCATACTATGTGTATAGTCAATGGATGAATTCCCAAAACCCAGAACTTAAACTTTTTCCTTAAAAGCTATTACTTTATGTGTGCGTGCCATGGTGCACTGGCGGAGGTCAGAGGACAACACTGGGGAACTGGTTCTCTCCTTTCACCTTCCCATGGGCTCCAGGAATCAAACTCAAGTTACTGGGCTTGAGCAACAGCATGTGTACTGGCCAGGTCATCTCACCAGGTCTACCACACAGATTTTAAATCTACGCCTGTGAAACACAAGTCAGTCTTCCGTACAGTGGAGAGGTATGTGTGTGTGTCAGGGGAACTGGCTGATTGAGGAGGAAAATAAACAAAAACCTACTGCATAAGCAGCAGTCTGCCTAAGATGTGAAGTCATGCCATTACTCCACAGAGCTCAAAAAAGACCACAGTACCAAATGACAGACTGCATGCCATGAGTCTATGGACAGACATAATGCTCCAGTGGAACACCTGCAAAGCTTGTCTTAACATTCCCAAGTGAGAAGAAGCTGGCAGACATTCTTCTGACTGCATAACCAAGGGGCCTTTGACATTCTCAGCCAAGAGTTGAGAAAACCAACCTTCAATCTACCACCGCTTAGCTCCTCGCTTAACTTCAGCCTGGCATCTACAGTTCTTTTCAAATCTCTTTGCAAACGACGTCCAAAGTCCCTGAACATGGTTGAACCACCGGAGAGGACAATGTTCTGTGTTGGTAGAGAAAACAAAACAAGTAGTTACAACCTTTATTTTATAAGACAATCTAAAGACAAATAGAAAAGGAATTCAACTGTGTCCTTTCTAAGACATGATTCTCTAATATTCAACAATGAACAAAAATAAAGGTTTTAAAATATGCTATTAAATATGAAAAGAAAACTTAAAATTCCAGTTTGTGCTATAAACACTGACCTTGTAGAGAGGACGCCTGACATCAATAGGGCAATTCTGAATGACTTCATCTACAACTTCTGAGATAGGCTGAGTAAAATCTGGATTAGCAAACTGAAAGATAAATAAATTTTATACATGAACTACGGGATTGTTATTGATTTAAGTAACAAAAGGTTGAAGTACCCACCTAAAGAGTAAAAGAACCCTGATCTTCAACAGACTAAAGCTACCAAGGATAGAAATCAGGCGAAATTCAAGTAAAATAATGTATACACTATAGAGAGGAAGGAGCATGTAAAGCCTGCCTCTCCTGTGAGACAGTAGGCATCATAGTAAGACCTTTTATACACTGCTAAGAGAATACGTACACATCAAAATTACCACCTAGAAAACAATCAGGTAATAGCTAACACAGACTCAAAAGCACATATCGGTGGCTCCTGCAAAAGTCCCCAAAGGGGACTCTGATCTATGCACTTTATGTAAACCAGATTCACCACATTGAAATACTGTGAGAGAATGATAGCTCAACAATATAAAGCACTTGTTGCTCTTCCAGAGGACCTGGAATCTGTTCTTAGAACCCGTATTTAATTCCTAACTCCCCTTTAATTCCAGTTCCAGGGGATACGATGCCTTCTTCTGACCTCCACAGGTCATTAGGCACACAGACATAAAATAAAAATGTCTATACAAAGGTGAAAACAACCACCAACAGTCCACCAGTAAGAGTGAAATAGATGCCACATGTCCTATCATTAGATTTGCATCTGCAAACTTGCTTGTGTGAACACCGACTTGCAATACTCATGTCAACAGGTGACACTTATTTCTACACCCTTTCAAGTGTGCACATTCCTGGTTAAAGCTGAACAGGCTAATACTTTGTCTTGTTTAACTGTCACACTGTTAACAGGTGTCCTTTTCACAGTCATTGGGTGTCATGTTTTTTTTTGTTTGTTTGTTTCTACTATGACTGGTAATCTTGCTGCTTAGAAGGCGCAGTGCTGGAGTGTAGTCCACATGTGTCTCGGAAGAAGACTGGGTTGTGTGTATTGCAAAGTCCCAGTTAGGCAGCATCCTTCAGACATGGACAGCAGTGTGGATGTTCAAGAAGAAGCACACATAGACCAGGGGTATGAACAGATAGTATGATGAAACATGATGAGGGGCTGACAGAAACCTAACCTTTTTTTTCCTTTAGGAACACTAGTTCAGTCTTCAGTACTTTATAATGTTCTCAAGAACTTTATCAACAGATGAAGAACAAAGAGTCAATGATGTAATCATAGGATACACCATTGCCAAAATAAAGCCACTTTTAATTTGTGATGCTCAAAAGCAAACACACATGCCACGTTTTACCTGCAAAGTAGAACCCCCCCCCCCCACCGCCCCGCGACACACACTCTGCACTACAGGAAAATGGAAAACAAAGCTCAACTCAGCAGGTTCTAGCTGCCACTGAAAGACAAGGTCATATACAGGCCGAGGCTGACTAACTGAAACAAACCAAGAGAGAACTCAAAATACTGTCCCTGATGACATTTGTGATTGCAGACAATCTTTCTTGGCTGTAGACAGCAAGTACTCTGAAAAGCCTACAGTTCTCAAAGCACTGAGCTTTAATGAGCCCATGGTAATACTTTAGCCTTAGAACCTGGTACTGATTTTAGATTTAAAAAAAAAAGCAAGCAAGCAAACAAAAAATCCTTAATTTTTCCCAAATCTAGGCAGAGAATATCAACAGTTTGACAGAAAAATCTTTTTTATTGCATTGATTTCTTCAAAATCCTTCCACTGTTAAGGCAGAACTAGTAAAGTACCTTCATTGTCCTTTGTCCTCTTCAGTATTTACCTAAACAGCCACAGACACAGACCCCTATGCATACATTGTTAACCTTTCACATAATCTTGCTCATCTTATCTGTCACACTGTGAGCAAAAGGCCAGAACACGGCTATTCAATCTGCAGCTGTCTCTGCATTTTTCTCAAAGTAGATATCCCTCCCTTCTGACTTTACCAACCCAGGTTCTTGCTATGAAGCCTAGGGTGGCCTAGAGTTTACATCATGCTTCTTTCTACCTTAACCTACTGAGTTTACAGGTGCGCACTACCACATAAGGTTTTTAAGTTTTTAATAAGCAAAACTTTACAAAACCTTTAAAAGTTCCTATACTCTGTGTACACCACAGAAATTAATGAAATTTAACTTGGGCTTATCTGTTGGAGAACTTCAGGGGTTATTGCACTACAGAACCCCAAATGAAAATCAGAATAGTGGTCCAGTGGTTAAGGGTGTGTGCTGCTCTTGCAGAGGACTCGAGTTCATTTCCCAGCACCTGTATTGGGTAGCTCACAACTGCCTAATTAGCTCCAGGAAGATCCAACCCTCTGGCCTTGGTAATCTGCATTCAAGTGTACCAACATGCATTCATAAACATAGTTTTAAAAATTAATTATCTGAAGCTGAGGAAATAGTGTAGCAATTAAGAGCAGAAATTCTTCCAGAAGACCTGGTTTCAATTCCAAGCACCCACATACATGGCAGCTCACAACCATAAGAGGACTCCAGTTCTAGGTGATCCAATGCCCTCTTCTATTCTCATTGGGCACCAAGCAAGGAAATGGTACATAGACATACATGCTAGTAAAACACCCATATGCATAAATAATAAAGTAAGAAAAATAAAATTAGAATAATATTCAATAAAGCTTACTAGCTGTGAATATTTTATAAAGACAAACCATTATTAAGTGAATAATAATTTACTACAAGTTCCTCAATACTCTAATAAACTCAACAGTTGCTCCCCAAAACTAATACTCAGTCCTTCCTTCAGCTTTGTTCTGGAAATCAGTCCTAGCTCTAACTATTCCCTGGTCAGGTCTCAGCAGCACACAGCTGTTGAGAACATTCTAAGGGGCTACTATTATTTAGGTGGATTGAACACACCAAATAAATACAACACCACATATATTTCTTATACTTAGAAATAAATAATAAATTTAAAACATAAAATGGCATATAATTTTTTCCTTAAAAAAATTCAAAGTCCCAAGTATTTTCCTTATAAAAGAAACCACTTCTTTCTGATATCTGTGCTGAACTTAGCCATTTAAAAATAAACTTTCAAAAGGATATCTGTAGTAAACACTTCCAAAGGGTCAGGGATCTACAGGAGAAGGAAGAGGCTGAAAGACGGCAGGAGCCAGAGATGGTGAATAACTCCAGGGAAACAGTGTCCTCCAGACACGACAGGAGTGATACACACCCAGAGACTTTCACAAACTAGACAAAACTGCAGCAGTGAGAAGGGTAAGTGGACACAATTTCTTATCCCGTAGTAAGAAACTATTTGCAGCTGACACCTGCTAGGAAAATCAGTTTTCTCCCACAGAGTGCCACTGGGCAGCAACTTTTTTTGCTCACACCAGCATAAAGTTGGTTGGGTAGAGAGCTTGAGAGAGAATCTGTTTGGGAAGGAAAAAGAATTATGACCAAAATATATTGTATAAAATTTTTTTTAATAAGAACAAAAAATAAATTTTCTTGGGTCTTTTGTATCTTAGTGCTAAAATCTTGGATAGGTTAAATACTCAATCATTCATCTAGTCCGAATTTTTTTAAAAAATAAATGAATACTTCAAATGACAGGGAAACAAGAACACAGGAAGTATCTATTAAGGATCCTCAAAATTCACTTGAGAAGTGACGCACTTTCTACAACACCCACACAGCAAGCTCCATTCTGGAAAATTAATAGTGAACTAACTAAACACATTTGTCTAATTTTCCCTGCCCAAACTAAAACCACTGGTAAAGACAATCTTTAAAATAAAAATAGAAACAACACAAAGACAAGGCCGCACAGACCCTTCCCCAACATGTAAGTCACCAATGACATCAAACAAGAATGAAGCTATTTGACAATGATGGACTATTTCTACAGCCGGGAGCTTAGAAACTAGGGTAGAAAGAGGCCGTTCTTCTCCTTAGGAGTCTATCAAAAGCTTTCTCCTCATCAAGACTTCTGCTCAATCTCTTCTTAAGAACAGAATAGTCTTCAGAAAACAGCTTCCGGAGCTATCTTTGTCCTACCTATCTAAAGGTAATGGAAGCACACAGAGGGGGTGTCAAGGTCCCTAAATAGGCCTCACAGACTGCTAATCCCACTCCCTTCGCTCCCCCCTTTCTCTATTACTGAAAACCTTTACCCTCCACACAGGAGCCTTCCTGTGAAAATAAGCTTTCATCTCCTCTGCTTTATCAGGAAATCTAGGAATAAATGATCTTTACCTGAAAAAAAATTGAACAATATGCATGCAGATGACACAGGACACAAGGAAAGAGAGAAAGGAAAAGGCAATGGAAGCCTCCAGACTGAAAGAGAAGAATATGGGACTCTACAGGAAGTCTAGAAGGTGTATATTGAGTCAGTCCATAATCAAGAAATACAAATTCACAAATAAATTATGCATTTGCATATCCTGAGAAGAGACTTGTTAAGCTAGCAGAGAGTTCAGAGACAATTTCCTGATAATGACTTTTAAACTGAGCAAATGAGTTGTTAATGACCACACCGTAAACAGGGCACAGGATAAGAGATGGTCACAGGGCAGGTGCACGGCTCGAGCAGACAGAAGCGCTGACACTTGACTCAAGTGTAGAAAGTATCAGGGTACAAAGGAAACAGAGGGACAAGGGGAGGAGAGAAGCAGCAGTTATCTTCCACAATTCAAAGTCAATACAAAAGTGAACTGGGGAGCAGGGGGGGGGGGACCAAGGCTGCAAATCCCTAGAACTCAGATGTTCTGTTGTTTGGTTTGCTTTGCTTTTAGGGGGATAGGAGCTAGAAGTCTCACTGGGGCGCCCAAGAAGGTCTCAAACTCAAGATTCTCTTGGCTTAGCTTCTGGAGTGATGACTATAGAATTGTAGCTCATGAACAGCTAAGAAAAGGGTACACAGAGACTCACTCATCTGCTCTGACCTCACGACTCTGACTGCAACTCCACACTTCACTTGAAAGATCTAAGTTACTCAAGTTATCAATTCTTCATATTCTCATCCCTCTCATATTTAAGCAGAATCACTAAATCCTAAGACTTCCATTTTCCTTCACCTCCTTTCTCCATGACACATATAGTTATTTACCTGAAACACTATAGCAAACTCACATGATTCCAACCTGGTCAACATCATTATTCTGACCCAAAACA
This sequence comes from Ondatra zibethicus, assembly GCA_004026605.1. Taxonomy (NCBI): domain Eukaryota; kingdom Metazoa; phylum Chordata; class Mammalia; order Rodentia; family Cricetidae; genus Ondatra; species Ondatra zibethicus. The sequence continues at coordinate 132,824 of PVIU01003630.1, forward strand.
ACCTTTTTTATACTGTATACAAATCTGCCACTTCCATGTTAGATACCCAGACTATGATGTAAGATAAATACCCACCCAACTGTTGGGCTGATGTCATTTTTCAGCCCTCTGAGAAGTTTCCCTGGTTCTCCCAAGCTGACTTATGCTCTCTGCTTTTATATCCTCAACACATATTAAGACAACTACTTTTATTTAACTATCTTTCTTACTCTCTAAACTCAAGAAGAATAAGATTAAATAACCTTTCAGCTTTCAATATCCATTGCTTAATCTGAGACCATGAAAGTTAGGGCCAATAAGTGAGAATAAGGCAATTATTAAAAATAACTGTTGTTGATGCTGTATAAGCACAGCAGGCACTGAATATTAAAATTCTACTACTAGAGTTAAATTCCTAATACCAAGTTACCTGGAGGATTTACTATCATTTTAAGACTATCAAAAGCACCTATTTATTATTTTAAGACAGTCTTTATGTTCCTTAGATTCCACAGATCAGAGACTATTCTAATAGCTATGACAGTAACTGAAGTCTACATATAGTTATATTACACTAGGTACAGGCTTTCTGGATTTCCCAAGGGTTAAGTTGTTACAAACTGGAAAGGTGATCCTCTGCCCTGTTCTTCCATGAAACCCCTCCCCATAAGCCATAAAGATTGAAGAGGTAGGATAACAGATAAGGCTGCTTTAATATGAGCTGCCTCTCAGGGGTGGGGTACGACAGAAGTCATTCTATGGTGCTTTAGGACATAAAGTTTCTGAGATTGACTCTCTCTGAATTTCTTCTGACTTTCTGCTACATATTTCAAAGTAATTCCATTTAAAAACAAACAAAACCACAAACTACCAAGCATTACCTCTGGGTGGAAAAAGATCTCCGGTCCCAGGAATCTCTCATAGCCAACGTCAATGGAGAACTCTTTCTTTGAGATTGCGTTGACTCCGGTGTACTGTTTGATCCACTTTGACCCATCAGTGTCATACTTATTAAATTCTTTTACTAAATCTGGGCAGACATAACTATAGCGTTCCTTAAAAGCAAATAAAGAAAAAAAGGTATTTTAGGTAAAGTTTAAAAAAAGATAGTGTATAGTACATCAGTCAACAGATTAGAATAAAAACAATTTCATTAAATATAATTAAGTAATTTTGATAGGTGAAAATTTAATGCTAGAATATCTTATTGTGTAGTACAAATGAATGGCCCATACATACATAGTTTCTGACTCCATCAGTACCACTAAAATATGAAAGACTAGACTTGCTCTTAACATTTTAATGCCACTTAATGAAAACATTCATTAAAGTCTTCACCATCTACTATGTTTGTAACAGAATAAAACATTCTAGAAAAGAAAAATGAAAAAGCATATGCAAAAGAATAGCTGTAACTATTCTTTATGCCTATTTGGAACAAAACTAATTCCCATCAAGGTAATGAATAAAGAAAAAAAATGTAGAAATGTAAGCTACTCTGCTATTATCTGCAAGCCTGAATTAGCAGGTGATTATCTCTGACTATGTCCCAGTGCTTCTATTCCTTGGGCAGTTTTGGAGCAACATATACAATTTCCTATCATTTTGCACATCAAGGACTCTTCCCAAGGTAGCTGAAAATATTATCACAGATAACAAAAAGATATAAAAGGTTGTCACGATAAGGCATCGTGGTGGTGATGTGCACCTTTAATGCCAGCACTGGGGAGGCAGAAGCAGGAGGTTCTTCTGTGAGTTGGGGTCCAGACTGGACTATATAGTGAAACCCTGTCTCAATCTCCTTACAAAAGGAAAAAAGGACAATTTCATTATCTTACACATCTCTCCTTAGAGGTGAAATTGTTTTTTAAAAAACCTTTAGTTTGAGTAGTCTTCCCTGAAATAAATTTAAATTCCTAGTAGATTTTCATTTGTCAAAGAAGTTGAAAATAATAGTGTTCGTATTAATTTTTTTCTTATTTAGCAGTTTGGGTTGTTTGTTTTTGGACAGTCATATTCTTTATATCACCAGCTGTCTTAGAACTCGCTCTGTAGACAAGGTTGTCCTCAAACTCACAGAGATCTGTCTGCCTCTGCCTCCTAAGTGCCAGGATTAAAGGTATGATCCACCATGCATGCCTCTACATATTTAGTTTTTAGACTTGAGAAAAAGTTTGAAAATCATTTAGTAGTTTCTTTAATACACAGGAAGTAGCCAAGGCATCTTTACATCTAAGTTTGAAAGAACAAAAACACCTCCACAAATGTCATACAAAGAGATGTAAATAAATGGAGTTCTTTTTTTCAAAGGCAGTTTTACATATTCAAAGCATCAGAACTACAGAAAATGTTTGATTTTTGTGGACAAATGACAAATTCAAAAACAATACCAAAATAATAAGGAAAATATTTTGATTGCATGCATGAAACACTGATATAATAAAGAATGCATACAGTCAAAAGCCTAATCAAATACCTCATATACCCACCACAGTCTCTGTCCATGTTCCACATCACTTGAGTAACACACAGCATCTATACTACAGAGCTCAACAAGCCAATTACGTCAAAATAATTGTTAGGATTAAAATAAAAACTTCAGCCAGGCAGTAGTGGCACACACCTTTAATCCCAGCAGTAGGGAAGCAATAGCAGGTGGATCTCTGTGCATACAAGGCCAGCCTGGTCTACAGAGCATGTTCCAGGACAGTGAAGGCTATACAGAGAAACCTCAGAGTAAGCTAAGATAAAATGATTTCTGGGCAAAATAAATATTTACTTTTAACAAAAGGGACAATCACAAAAGTTTAAGTTTAAACACTCTTATGCTAGCTGTCTCAATGTGAACATGGAGAGAATACGCACAGGGCAAGCGATCATCACCCATCTATTTGTGAGAAAAACAGAAAAAAAATAACTTATAGGGATCACTTTGACTGGCTGAGAGGACTTGGGTCAGAAGAGTTCTTTACCATCAGTTAAGCCCATAACTAATTTCCAGCTGAATCATGCTGCCAGAGCTTACCTTTACTGCTTTTGCAGTTTCCAGGGACTGTTCGGGAGGGATTCCTACTTCTCGGTCTCGCAGCAGTTGCTGAATAAAGTATGTTATATCTCTTCCTGCAATTGGAATGTGTTTAATACAGCTGCCGATGACATACCCTTCAGCCTGCATGCAAGGAGACAAGTGTCTCTTTAGTGTTCTCAGCATCACAAAGGTGGCTTACTGGGGAAAGCACTTGTTTTTAAAGCCTGAAAACCTGAGTTTAATCCCTATAAGCCACATAAAGGTGGAAGGAGAGAATCAACTCTACTCACATACCCTGGCACAAGCATGCCCTATCCCATTCCCATATAATATTTTTAAAATATATTCCTAAAAATTAAGATCCATTTCTTAGCCAGATGCGGCAGGCACACCTAAAATCCCAGCATCTGAAAGGCTGGGGCAGGATTCTGGGTGTCTTCCTCAAGACAGTGTCTCTGACTGAACCAGAAACTTGCTGTTTTCAACTAGATCTTTGAGTTCTTGAGACTATCCTGTCTCTGTTTACCACTGCTATTAGGCTCTGTCCTACTTACTAGGTACTAGGGACCTGAACATTGGTCTTCATACTTACAGAATAAATGCCCACCAAGTCATCACCAGCCCCACAATTATTTTAGATACACCACTAAGAAAGAAAAAGGAGCTACCGAGTAAATTACACAAAGCTATTAAATTCTAGACACCCTAGTAAGATACCCAAAGGCTAAAAACAAAAGGGGATATATCCACAGTGAAATATGACTTGGCAATATAAAGAAATGAAATAGTATACATGCTATACATGGATGATCTTGAAAACATTACTCTAAATGCACATAGCCTGTCACAAGGACCTGAGTATATAATTCCATTTCTATGAAGTTGCCAGACAGGCTAACTATTCACACAGAAAACCTGTGGTTGGCAGGTGTAATGTGCGCCAAACCTGGAAGCTGCCATGTGCTATTTGAGCTCACTAAAAACTTTCCCTCCTGTGTGCTCTCATCATGTTTCTTTGTAGCCCATGATGCCAGCTAAGATTCTCAGCACAGTTTATTCTGGCATTTTCATAAGTCTTTAAGTGAAGATCAAATCTGAGGTTGATCATGCCATACTGTGTGAGGTCCACAACACTGTCTCTAACTCTGTGACCTTCATCAATTACAAGTCTACCTGTGACTTTGGGGCACAGTATGATAGGGAGCTAGCTTTGTCTCCTGTCAGAACTGCTGATGCTCTTAAGATCCTTGGCTCTTACAATCCTTAAGTTCCTCATGAGGCCCATAATGGTGGCTCAGAAAGATGTCAGAAAGAGGGTCTCAATCTTGTAAAGGTGTCATCAATTCCTGTCATTTACTTCTAGGTGTACTATTCCACATTCTCTTTAGCAATTTCTCTGTCCTTACCACAGGAATGACATGAGTGACTCCATCTCCACTGTCTATTACTGTACCCGTCAGCGTCCTCTCTCCTACTTGTCTTGAGGTCCAGGATGCAGCTAAGGCAAGAACAGCCTAGAAAAAAGTAAGACAGACAAAAATAAACTGTTAAAGAGTTACTAGGGATGCAAGTCTATAGAAGTGACCTATAATGACACTGCATACATCCTACAGTTCACTGAGAGAAGTTCATGGGTCTCTTATGGCATCAGGCCACTTAGAAAGTTCAGAGTTTAGTAGGATCACTCTCTTCCTAGAGCACAATCAAGAGTGACACAAACACATAGTATGTGTAGCACTACTTTGCCCAAACTTAAATAGCATTACCCAGACTGCCACAAAGTACCAAGGCATCCAATCAGCATGAGCCAGCAAGCATTACTCTTAAGAACTCAAACTCCAAGTACCTTAACTGAAAACATCACACACACTTCCACATACTCTGAGCTAACCAGAAAAATCAATGACACACGACACCATTTTTTCCTACCAAGAATCTCGTCATGGCCAGTAGAATACAACTCTTTCCTAAAAAAAATTTTTGTAAACTAAGAATATCATTTTTTAAAAAGTTAGATAACCTTATAATCAAAATATATGAGTAGTAACTAAAAATTGATGACAAAACTGACTTTTCCCACTTGCTAGTAATGCCTAAAAGGAACCAAAATAAGTATTTAGCCCACCATCCTCCTTTGCTCTAAACTCATAACAATCATGGGAGACAGAGCAAAAAGTTTTTCTTTCTGTTTACAAATACTATCTCCCTTCCCTAATTGTTTCTAAATTATCAACTCAGGAGAATATGGTATGATTTGAATTATGGTAAAGCTTTCTGGGAAAAGAGAGATGCATGGTTTAGGAGTAAATTAAGCCTGAGTAAAATGTAAAAGCCAAGATTAAATAAGTATAAATCACTTACCTGCACAGCAATGTACAAGCCTGGAACATTGAAGGACTCAAACATTATTTCAGCAGTATATTCCCTGTTTTCTGGAGTATTCAGTGGAGGTTCAGTCTATTAAATTGAATATATTAAAAGACAATGTGAGATCATTTTGGAACTTTATAGGCAATTTCTAAAGGGAAAATAATTTATAAAGTAATTTTAAAAGTACTAAATGTGTAAGTAGAAAGACACAAAGACTATAGGAAAACTATAGAGAATTAGAGCAGACCTACACATATATGAAAATAATATGGTCTCAGTGACTACATGTCCCTTCTCCTTTTGCTTTGGCCCTTTTTCCCCCATTTGTTTAGTCCCATGTTGATTTGTTTTATTATTTTAGAAATATGTTTATAGTCTAATGTTTATATTCTATTTACATAGAAAAGAAAGAGTGTGGATTTGGGTAGGGAAGTCAGGAAGATTTGTGAGGTATTAGGGGAGGGGAGCTATAATTGGAACAGATTGCATGGAAAAAATATTCCAATAAAAAAAATAGTGTTCAGTATCATTACAAGTCACCAAGAAAATGAAAATTAAAACCCAATCAAAAAAAAGTGTGTACACACACAATGACCAAAGTTAAGAAGATTAACACACTAAATGTAGGCTAGAATGAACAGTATTATATGAAAAAGTCACCCCAGGCCAGAGCTCTAAACCAGCTAAGTCTCTGCCCTGCAGCAGAGCAAGTCCACAAAGAGATGAGAATAAGTGTCTATAGAGATAAAATGTTCAAACAGCTACACTCTCATAGTCAAAAACATTAAACTGGATGATACAATTTTTACTACAGCACACCTTATATGATTTCATTTATGTAAAACCCAAATACAGGCAAAATTAATTCGTTTGTAAAACAAAAAATTAAGATGAATGAAACAGTGGTTGCCTCAGGGGAATGGAGAGCATGAATTAACTAGAAAAGGCATTGATAATGTTACTTATATTGTTACTTATACAACTGTCAAAACTGACAGTGGACCAACCATCTATTCTGAATATTACTTTACAGGGACACATCTATACTCACTCACTTCATTAAATACTGTCTCCTACATTAAGTATGGTCTGTGGCTATTTTCACTCTACAGTAGGGCTGAATGTGACAGAACCCATTACACTCTCATTTGGAATTGTCAGTGTCCATATGGACTACAAAGGCAGATTCTCTCTCTCCCTCCCTTCCCGTCCCCCCTCCTTCCCTCTCTCTCTCTCGTTTTTTTTTTTTCTTTTGCCAAGCCTGGTTGGTCAGTCGGTTGGTCGGCCTGTCTGTCTGTCTGTCTGTCTGTCTGTCTGTCTGTCTGTCTGTCTGTCTGTCTGTCTGTCTGCCTGCCTGCCTATATCTGGTCCTTTTTCTTTGGCCAAGCCTGGTCAAAATCCAGAATAGTTCAGATTTGTGATTTTATAATACACAAATTTTATATAAAAAAAACCATAAGCAAATAACAAACTGCTTGATGATGGACATACTGTTTAAGCATGAAATGATTCTCATCTAAATGTAGCTTATTTTGATGTGATTCAAAAACAAAACAGACTAACAGAAGGATAAACAAATTTATGTCAAAGCAATTACACTAAATGTATACTTAGACTGAAATGTTAATTATTGCACTGAGGTTGTAGGAATATAGGTGAATATGTATGGGTAAACAGTAATGTTCTTTCAACTTTACATACAGTCCAGTTACAAACAGTATTCACAAAGCACCTAATGAAACACTGAAAATAATGTTCAAGTATAAAGACACAAAAGATAGCCATTTTGTGTTGTAAGAAAATGGGGGGTTTCATTTATTCTACTACGAAGTAACCAGTAGTTATTAAATATTTTTAAAAACAAGTAAGAGGGGCTAGAGGAGTGATTCAGTGGTAAAGAGCATTTATTGATCATGCAGGGGACCTGGGCTCAATTCCCAAAACACACATGAAGCTCACAGCCCTCTGTAACTTTAGTTCCAGTGGATCTGATGCCTTCTTCTAACCTCTGAAGGCAGGCACATAATACATATACACACATGCAGGCAAAGCAGTCATAAAGAAAAAGAAAAATATTTAAAACAATTTTAAAAACCAAGAAATATTGTTTTAGAAGCAATTTGTTTTTAAATCTATGAACACGAATTAATTTTTTAAAAGTTAAAAAATTAAGTGACATTGTACTTTTACTGTTAAAAATAACCAATGAACAGATTCAACGCAATGCCGATCAAAATCCCAACAAAATTCTTCAAAGACCTCGAAAGAACAATACTCAACTTCATTTGGAAAAGCAAAAAACCCAGGATAGCCAAAACAATCCTGGGCAACAAAAGAACATCTGGAGGTATCACAATCCCTGACTTCAAACTCTACTACAGAGCTACAGTACTGAAAACAGCCTGGTACTGGCATAAGAACAGACAGGAGGACCAGTGGAACCGAATAGAAGACCCGGATATAATCCACACATCTTCGAACACCTGATATTTGATAAAGAAGCAAAAAATATCAAATAGAAAAAAGAAAGCATACTCAAGTGGTGCTGACATAACTGGATATCAACATGTAGACAAATGAAAGTAGACCCCTATCTATCACCATGTACAAAACTCAAGTCCAAATGGATCAAAGACCTCAACATAAAGCCAGCCACACTGAACCTTACTGAAGAGAAAGTGGGAAGTACGCTTGAACGCACTGGCACAGGGAACCACTTCCTAAATAGAACCCCAGCAACACAGACAATGAGAGAAACAATTAATAAATGGGACCTCCTGAAACTGAAAAGCTTCTGTAAAGCAAAGGACACGGTCAACAAGATAGAACGACAGCCTACAGAATGGGAAAAGATCTTCACTAATCCCACATCAGACAGAGGTCTGAGCTCCAAAATATACAAGGAACTCAAGAAATTGGACAACAAAAGAACACATAATCCAATAAAAAAATGGAGCACAGACCTAAACAGAGAACTCTCAACAGAGGAATCTAAAATGACTGAAAGACACTTAAGGAAATGTTCAACATCCTTAGTCATCAGAGAAATGCAAATCAGAACAACTCTGAGATTCCATCTTACACCTGTAAGAATGGCCAAGATCAGGACAGGCTCCAAAGCCACAGAGAAACCCTGTCTCGAAAAACCAAAAAAAAAAAAAAA
>PVIU01003631.1:0-48524 GCA_004026605.1 Ondatra zibethicus
GGGAGGGGACCGGGAGAAGGGGAAGAAAGGAAAAAAAATTTTTTTATCTTTAATTATGTTCTTGAATGGAAAAAATAAAACAAAACAATGTATGGAAAAAAAATAAATAAATAAAAAAAATAAATAAATAAAAAAAAAATAGGTACAAAAGCTTCTGTGTTTGTAGATGTTTCAATCCACCCACCTACATCTATTCAGAAACATCTGTTTTTTTATAAAATGGAAACTTAAAAAAATTAAAATCCTGGCTAATAATAACATATGTTGAGCAGGAAACTTGTTTGTTTCATTTTCTTTTTTTCTAGGGTAAAAAAGGCAATTTTTAGAATATGCATTTAGTACATAGGCTCAGGTATATACATGTGAATCTTTCCTATTGTGCTTTGAATTCCTGATAGCTCTGTGTATGCTACCATGGTCAATAGATTAATAGGTTCTTACAGCTTATTGATATTTGTTTATTCTTATTATTTTACTTAGGGTTTTATTTCATTAAATTTTCACATATGCACAATAAATTTTACTTTCTCCAAATCTACCTGAGCTGAATTATTTCTGTTAGGTATGCAGTAGCCCTAACAAATCTTGATCAACAGCGAATCTAGAAAAGAGTAGCTGGCTCCTATGACAACAAAGCTGACCAAAGAAACAAAGGAAGGAATTAGACTTACTCACACATGAAGGTAAGCCATTCCAAGTATGCTAATAACATCACCAAAGATTATGACACAAAACTATGTGTGGATGCCACAACTCTGCAGTTTTATTTGTTGTGGTTTTCTGTTGCAAAAGGAAGTCTCCTTGATGAGGGATGAAAAAATACATTTATCTCTCAGTATAAGAAGAAATATTTACAGAATGTTGTTAGGGATAATGATGTTTTAGTAAGTTAGTGGTTGTAAAGTTTTTCCCAATTACCATGGCTTTACTAGCAGTGGGTAGTTAGCTAGGCTCCCAGTACCAGGCAGGTTTGCCCTCTTGTTGAGCAGGTCTTAAGTCCAATTAGAGAAATGCTGGTTATTGTAAAGGTATTCATGACATGGCTACAACTTAGGGTTACTGTGTCATGCTGGTCATTGATGTAGTTCATGGCATCACAGCTAAGTAGAATTGTTGGTTGCTTCCAACCTTTAACTTCACCATTGTACCAACAAACAAATTTTGGGCACATAACTTCATAGTCAGAAATTTTCAAATAAAGAAATGTACTTGTGAGACAGTGGCAATGATCCTACAGTTCCCTGTGTCTGAAGTGTATTTTAAAGAAACCCACCTTTTAATCTACCTTTCTTAAAAGAACTGACAAGTGTCCATCAATAGAACCCATAGCTCCTGGAGACATATGACCTTGAAGAATTTTATCTTCTTTAATTTGTCTTCTATCATGTAGTCCTGAATTCATTTTCCTGGACTTGATCAGTTTTCTGTTTGGATCCATTTATCTTTAAACATAATACTTCAGTCATTTGACATCGGCACCTCCTACACTACAAAAGATAGAAGACCAACTGAAGAAGCTAAAAACAAACCAAACAAAACAACTTAGCCTGAAATTTTCAGTAGTCTACAAGACAAAGTAAGTGGTGAAATAAGCAAAGAGAGACAGATTTGCAAATTCTCAAAAAAAAAATGATTTCAGTGGCCTGAAGCCACATTGATTTTTTTTTCTATTTTCATTGGGAATATTTTGAAATGTCTTATAGGAGAGTGCTTTATTATAAAATATAAAAAGAAAAGAAAAAAACTTATTCTGGAGATGTAGAGACCAATTTAAAAGATTTAACAATAGTTAGATAGGAGATGATTAAATTCCTATATGTAATCCATAAAATTGTTATGGAATAGAATATTCATTTAACTATGTAACGATGTGTTGCATTTGTTTATGCTGCATTTGTTTAACTATGTAAAGATGTGTTGCTGTTTCACCTTGCCTGCCTAAATTACATGATTGGTTTAATAAAATGCTGAATGGCCAATAGCCAGCCAGGGGCCAGCTAGTCAGGGCCAGCTAAACATGGAGGAAATAGGAAATAGGATGGGCAGTACGTAGATGAGGAAACAAGCATGGGGCAGCACATAGATTAATAGAAATGGGTTAATTTAAGTTTTAAAAAGACATAGCTACAAATAACCTACCTAAGGCCAAGCATTTATAATTGGTAATAAGTCTCCATGTCATGATTTGGAGGCCGGCTGTCCAAGAACGACTACTACATAAGATAAAGTAAGATATATTGAAGTAAAAGAAAATAAATTATATAAAATGACTTGAATCTTATGCCTCAACATTCATATTTATTGTCTATGTCTAAAATGCTTTAAGGGAACCTATTACCTTGTATTCTACCTAAAAAAATAAATTCACAGGCTAGGGAGATGTCTCTGCAGTTCAAACACTTGCCATGCAACCAGGAGAGCTACAATTTGGATCCTGAGAACCCATATCAGAACTGGGTGGGCATGGTAGTTTACCTTTAATCCTAACTTTGGATGGTTGAGGCTAGGAAACCCTAGGGTAAGATGACTGGTGAACACTAGCTTGATTGAGAGACCTAGCCCTTGAGATAATTTTCCCAAATCACCCTGAGACCTGAACACATATACATACACATGTATTTCCACCTGCACATACACGGGCACTCACACTATACTGTACATGTCAGCACCTGTACTTATTTGCACATCACACACAAATTAGAGAAAAAAAATCTAAATATAGAGTTTAATAAAAATATTGTGATGATCAAGGGTAATTAATTGGGTTATTTAAAATATAATTAAAGATTAGAAATTCTGCATCTAATAAAGCTTTCCACAGGTGTTAATAAAATCATTTTCCATAAAATAATAGGCACTTAGTGGTTATACCAAATCATGAATGGTTCACTCAGGTGACTTATGAAAATTATGAACACTTTGTAATCTCACTAAATTACTATGCTCTTTTGTAGAAATTTTACTTACATACGAGTTATAACAAAATATGGTCATTAAAAGCAGAAATGTGCTTGGGTTTCCAGACTTGTGTGACACTTGGGTTTGGGATTTTCTTTTCAAATTTAAACATAACTGAGCTATTTGATAGTAAATATGACCAGTGCTTTCAAATGGAAGCTGGTCTTCAATCTGGAGAAATGTCTCTCTGACTGGAATTATATATACAGCTTGCATTTTCTGCTTTGTTGTTTAGGATAAGACCACCAAAGCATGGGAATCTAAGCTCTAATAACAGTCGTACCTACGATTAACACGCTACAGCTCATCAGCAGCCACTGGGTAGCTTGAAGACTTTCACAAATGGCTTCTTGTTTATCTATTCATTGAGGTCCTTCACTCTAGAAAAATATCTAAAGCTGTATAAGAATCTATGAACACAAAAGATTTTGGTACATACACTACAGAAGGACTAAGCACAAGATCTTGGGAAGGTAGGATTCATCATCTTGAGACTGAAGTAGCCCTGTGTGTGAAAGGTTACAGATTCGCTAAACTGGAAAACACCCTAAAATACATAGCACCTGTTTTTGGTTTTTGAACTCTCTCCCTCTTTACAGCACACAGGTGGTACTTCCAGGATATTCTGCTCTCATGGTTTTCCTGTTGCCCATATTGTTTGTCTTTCGCTTTAATTTATTAGTTCCCTTTGTCTCAGTTCCCCTGCGGCCTTTGTCCCTGCATTCTTTTCTATATGTATACGTAGTACTGGGGATTTTGTGGTTGTTTATTTCATGACATTTAATTTTATGGGATTTTTTTTTTACAATTTATTGTTTTTGATTGAGCTAAACATTTTCCTCCACTCCCCTTCCTGCCTCCCCTCTCCCCTTTCACCCTCCTCCCTGCCCCCCACGCTCCCAATTTACTCAGAAGATCTTGCCTTTTCCTCACTCTTGGACATAGACCCAAAGGATGCTCCCACAAGGACATGTGCTCATCTATGTTCATAGGAGCATTATTTGTAGTAGCCAGAACCTGGAAACAACCTAGAGGCCCTCAGTTGAAGAATGGATAAGGAAAATGTGGTGCATTTACAGACGGAATACTAACCAGTGGTAAAAATTAATGGCATCTTGAAATTTGCAGGCAAATGGACAGAACTAGGAAAAAACCATCCTGAGTGAGGTAACCCAGAGAGAGAAAGACAAATATAATATGTATTGACTCATAGACGGCTTTTAGACATAAAGCAAAGAAAAAACAACCTACAGTCCACAATCTCAGAGAACCTAGACAACAAAGAGGACCCTAAAAGAGAAATACATGGATCTGGATCTGCCTAGGAAGAATGTTATGTTTATATGTAAAATACTTAGTTTAATATATATATATATATATATATATATATATATATATATATATAAATTTGGTTATAAACATAAAACATGGTATTCATATGTGAAATAAAATATATAATATTGATTTCTTATAAAGTTACAGTCTGGTTAAGGAACAAGCAATTTTTTAATCTTATGTTCTCTATATAAAAATCTGAAACACTATTCATTTTAAAGCACCTACATAATGTTCTTATTTAATGATGCTTCATAATTTTTCCAAAGATTTAATCCTTAGTCAATGACCATTTTTCATTTATTTTTTTCACTTTTCTATTAAGTAAAATGTTTTCACTGATAATCCTATATTTTTATAGAATACATTCTGTTAGCTATCACTCTCCATGGTCTTATATCTCCTTCAACTCCAGTTGTCTGCCCTTCTCCCTACAGGTCCATTGACCACATTCATATTTTGTTTTATAACAAAGAGATTTTTAACCAGGACCATCTGTGTGACCATAGGTTTGAAACTATTCATTTGAGCCTGGTGAGATTACCACTGGGTACATGACTAAAAACAATGACTGCCTCCTGCCAAATTTATCTGTGGCCAATATTTCAGTAGAGAGGGATAGAGCCTCAGTAGTTTCCAACAAGGTCCTCGATGGACTGTGGACAGAAACAGTCTCATGTATACCCAGTGCCGGAAGCCACAGTAGCTATGAGATCATGTTTGCAATTGCTATGTATATACCACAAGAAACATTTTGTAACCCTTCTCTCTATCTTCTGTTTTGTACACTCCTTCTGCTTTCTTATCAGTATTCCCTGTGCCTTAGAAGGTATGATATAAAGGTCCTGTTTAGAGTTGAATACTCAGCTATCACTTTTTCCAAGAACCTTGAGCAGCCACAGGTCTCTTCATTCTTTGCCATTAACTGCAAAGACAAGCTTCTCTGATTAATAAAAAGTATGGCATTTGTCTATGGGCATAAATATAAGTAGTTACAATCCATATTTGTGCTATTGCAATGTATCTAAATAGTAGTAAGTGATCTCATAGAGCCTATGACCTCTCCATTTACAGGGTTTAACTAGGTTACAGTATCAAGTGTGTATTATCTCTTGTAAAAGAGGCCTCAAAGATGGGCTGATGGTGGTTGGTTAACCTCAGAACATTCTTTCCACTACTGCTCCAGCAGCCCATCTTGCCTGTCAGGTTGACCTTGAGTTAATAGAGTTCCTAGTTATTTAAGCCCGTTGGTTCCTTATCTCTCTCTGATGTGGGATTTCCCTCTGTATGCTGTGATTACCATTGATAAACAAAGGAATTGCTTTGGGCCTATAGCAGAGATATAGAGGAACAGAGAAAGGTAGGGAAAGCTAAGCTGAATGCTGGGAGAAAGGAGGTGGAGTCAGAGAGAAGCCATGTAGCCCCTCGAGAGCCAGACAGAACATTAGCCAGTGAGCCACCGCCACATGGCAATACACAGATTAATAGAAATGGGTTAAATTAATAAGTAAGAGTTATCCAATAAGAAGCTAGAGCTAATGGGCTAAGCAGTGATTTATTTAATAAAGTTTCTGTGTGATTTTTCAGTTCTGGGTGGCTGGGACAAACAAGCAGCCCCCTCTAACAAATTGGTGCCAACCTGGCAACTAAAATCCACATTAACCTGAGAGAGTTAGGGAAGGAATTCTAGGGAAAAGAACAAACAAACAAAGAAACAGAGTTAAGCAGGGCTTTAACGTTGTGGATCTTTTAGGAGAGTTTTCCTGATTCAGCATTAGCAGGAAAATAGCTGAGGCCATTTTGAAATGTTGGCTTTCTAGGAGACCTCTGGCTCTTTCAGGAGACAAAGCATTTGAATGGGGTTTGTGAGCAACATTCTATGACTTGCTTGGTGACAACATGGACGAGTTGTGTGCTCAGAGATGGGGCATTGTTCTTGGCTCTTGGAGGTGGCAAGCAGATCCGCCATGTTGGACTTGGCAGGTCAAGCAGGCAGTACCATATTTCCCCTTAAGTTTATAAGAAGGGCTTAGCATTTTAAGAAGCAGCCATGGTCAGAAAATAATTATAAATCCACTTATTGTATTTATTACAATACAAATACAATTTAAAATTTAGATAAAAGACATGTAAATGGGTCACAGTGTTGGATAAATGTAAGTAGGCTTGGGAGAGAGTAAAAAGAATATAGACAGTTATAAAAAGAAGTAAATGGTATTAAAAAAGTGAAACACAGTCTTTAAAGAGACAGAGTACAGAAGTCATAGATTAAAGGAGTAACGAAAATAAAATAAATATTAAACTTGTAAAAAAGTAAAGGAGTAAGAAAAGCTACATAAAGATGAAGAATGCACAGAGATTATGTATATCATTGTGTTTTCTCTTAATTTTTTGACTGTGAATGACCTAAGTAACCAACATACATACTTTAAAGATATCTTGAATTCAAAATATGGGTCTAAGGATATGTTGCTTTGGAAAAGAGGTTTCTTTTGTTTCCACAGATGATGAGAACCTGTGGATTCATTCTAAACTAATATGGTTTGATGGACCAAGACTCCCTGAAAGGTTGCTTTGAACTCTCCCAAAAAATTACTTCACCCAACTGCTGACTGAGATGAGTCTAGCATACAGGATACACCATGAAAGACCTGGTTAATAGGTCCCCAATCAGCAGGAAGTAGTCTAGAGAACTACAGCCAAATTCCAAAATTTTGTTTATAAATATTTGTTTACATTTAAAGGGGAATATATTATAGAGATTTGCATGAGTATGGATCTTGAATTATTGATACAAATTTAAGATCAATTTTGTTATACTGTATATATATTTCTGCTCTTGACTAAGGCATTGTGGTTGTGCACTTCATTTAAAAATGTAATGTGTAATTAAGAAATATAGGTAAATAGATAATCATCGATAAGTCAAGCTTGTAGTCATGTTAGTTAGGCTTTCTAGATATATAGAGATATATTTCAGATAGGTATTCTTCAAATTTTTCAGACAAATTCAGAATATAGCATTTAAAATGTTTAAGAACTTAGGACTTTTCATGACAATAAGACACATCTGCTACTGGCAGCACCAATTACTTCAAGAGGAAGAAGGGCATCAAAGAGGTTCTTTATGGAGTTGGTTAGCCATTTGGGCAAGAAACTGTTCTTGCCTGGACTCCTTGATGTACTGGACATGCAGGACCTGCAGAGAAAGTACTGCTAAACTTGTCTAAAGGTGAGACAATCCTTCGCGGTTCCTGCATCATGAAAGAGTCTGACAAACATTCTTCAGGACACATTAAAAAAAGCAACTGACAAACTGTCAATATAGGCAGAACTGTTTTTGAAATTTCCTGTTTCATTGAAAAGTTTGATGTATACTATTGGCCTGAAGGCTAAATATGGATGTCCCAGTGGTACAGAAGAACTTTGGTTGTCTGTCCAACCAGTTAGATGCCTCTATTTCTAGAGTTTTGGAAGTTGTTTACAATGCACTTGCTGTTCACTTAGGTAATATTATATCCTTCTGGAGACTTTGATGGAATTGAAGAATTTACAATTATAGTTTTCCTTAGTTATGATAAATGATAAAATACATATGAATATTGTAACTATAATTCTTGCTTGATACCTGTTTTGTTATATGTATTTTTACTATGTTAAAGTTAAAACCATCTTTTTTTATTTAAACAGAAAAGGGGAGGTGATGTGGAATTTCCCTCTGTATGCTGTGATTACCATTGATAAATAAAGGAACTGCTTTGAGCCTAGAGCAGATCTATAGGGGAACGGAACTAGGTAGGGAAAGCTAATCTGAATGCTGGGAGAAAGGAGGTTGAGTCAGAGAGAAGCCATGTAGCCCTGCCTGAGCCAGACAGAACTTTAGCCGGTAAGCCACAGTCATGTGGCAATACACACATTAATAGAAATGGATTAAATTAATATGTAAGAGTTACCCAATAAGAAGCTAGAACTCATGGGCCAAGCAGTGATTTAATTAATACAGTTTCTGTGTGATTATTTTGGTTTGGGGAGGCCAGTACAAACAAGCAGCCTCTCCTACATCTCTCAGCGGTGTACATAGCACATTTGCACATAATGAAAGTTAGTCAGTCTATTATCCATAAATTTTTATTTTCCTGGGTGTCACATATATCTTTGACTGGCCTCTGGCACCATTATATTTTACTTCTGTCCTTGTTTGATTGTTAATTTCTCCCACATTGTCTTCCAGCTAAGATATTCTGTCCTCTCATTGATGTTTTTATTGTTAAGACTTTCTATGGAGCTTTGTATTTGACTTATTGTTTTGAGTTTGAGATAGATTTTTCTTCAATATTTCTTTCTGTTTGTTGAAGTTCTCTTTCATATCTCACACTTTTTATTTCAGCTGTATGTGTTTCAATCATGACCTTATTTTTTTTCTTAGATTTCTTCAAACATACTCATTCTTTTGAGTTCTCTGTCTATAATTCTATCTCATATACTCCTGCTATATGGAATTTCTGTAGGGTTAATAATTTCTGGAGGAGTTATGTTGTCTTAGTTTTTTCATGTGTCTCATACTAGTAAATTGGAATATATGTATGTGTTGTTATACCATTAACTGGTTCATTTATTCTCAGCTCTTCTTCTGGTTAAAATAGCTTCAGGATTCATATGGGGATTGAATGTGGTAGGAAAAAGTTCCTAAGTTCAAAAGCATAGGTTGCTTCATGTGAATACTATATTCCTTCAATAGGTTATTGGAAGAATCATTACACAAAAAATTGCCGAGTTAGTAAAAGAGATGCCCATCCATATATAGTATGTATGGTTATTTGAGTGAGAATATATGTTCCTCACAGACTCACATATTTGCATGCTGAGTCACCAATTGTCAAACTGTGAAGGATTAGGAGGTATAGCCATATTGGAGTTGCTGTAGCCTTGCTGGGGGAAGTGTATCACTTGGGGGGTGGGGAGGATTTGAGGTTTCAAATCTTGCCTTCACCCCACTTGCTGCCTATTGATAATGTTGTAGCTCTCAGCTACTTCTCCAGCACAATGCCTGCCAATACACTTCCATGCTCCCTTCCACAGGGATAATGGGCTAACTTTCTGAAACTTTAAATAATCCCCTGATTCTTTTATAAGAATTCCCTTGGTTATGGTGTCTTTTCACAGAAATACAGCAAGTAACCAAGACAGTAGGCATGAAGGACATCAAACAAATAAGGTCAGAAAAACACTTATCCTCATGATATCATAATCAAAACACTAATGTGCAAAACAAAAATGTGTTGAAAGCAGTAAGGGAGAAACACCATACACATACAAAAGCAAGCTCATCAGAGTAACAGCCAATTATGCTGCTAAAAAGTTAAAATCCAGGAGCACCTTGACAGATAAACTACAAGTCCTAAAAGACACTGCCAACCCAAAGTATTACACCAGCCATAACTGAAGGATAGCTAAAATGCTCCATAATAAAAACGAGCTAGAGGAATGTGTGATCACTGAGCCATGCAGTACTATGGGTGGGAGATGCAACATTAACCTCTGCAGACTCAGTGATCTTGGGATCTGGAATGTAGGGAAGGAAAGATTTTGAGTCCTTCTCTATAATTCTCCTGGACCCTGTCACTCCTCTGGTGCTTCAAGCTTGGCATCCATGAAGATCAGAACCTCCCCTATGGTCTCCCTGATCTTTCCTGACGTGCTTTATGCAGCAGATAGGCCAGATTGCACAGTGAAGTAGGCTTCCAGCTGGGCCATGATTCTCAGACTTCAAGCCTGCTTCCCTGCAGAGATTTCCCCTGAATTACTAATTAAGTATACAGACCTTGTCTCCTTCAGTGTAAGAGCTTACTGTGTATTATCTTCACCATTTTCTCTCATCTACTTTCAGTAGCTAGGCTTCTGGACCACCAACTTATTCAGAGATTGAATTCTTTAATGGTTAACATAAAGTTTTAACTTAGCTTACAAATTGTAGGCTTATGTAAGGACTTTGTGCAATCACTTATTTGAATTAAGCTTCCCTTCCTGCCTCATTGTGTCTCCAATCTCCCCACATTATTTCTGCTTAGACAACTCCACCCACCTTTCTGCTTTCATATCACATATGGCCTATTATCCCTGTCCCTTAGAACACTATTTCCACTTCCAAGTGACTCTTATATTTCCCTGCCTTCTACAGGTACTCTAGTCAAACACTCAAATCTTAAGAGACAAAGCTAGGCTACACATATTTTAAAAAATGTGATATTTGTCTCTGGGTTTGGATTACATCACTCTATATAATTTTTCTTATTATACTGGTTCCAGAAAGTTACCACAAACACATTAACTGGGTTCTACCTAGTAACCTGAAAACTTTGTAATTTAATTCTTCTTAACAACTGAATATAATTCCATTGCGTATATGTACTACATATCCACTTTTCATTCATCAATGAATAAACATCTAAACTGTTTTCATTTCCTGGCTCTTATGAATAGAGCAGCAATGAGCATAAATGAATATTATTATATCTATAGGATATAGAGTCCTTTGGTTATATGCCAATGAGTGCTGTATCTGTGTCATATGATAGTTCTATTTCTAAATTTTATAAGAAACCTCTACAATGGTTTCAATAGTAGCTAAATCAGATTTATTCTGATCACCCTAAAATAAGGGTTCCTCTCTTCCACAACCTTGCCAGCATCTGTTGTCCTTTAACATTTTGACATTAACAATTCTGATTGGAGTAAGACAGAATCTCAAAATAATTTTATTTCTTATTTCTTTGATGGCTAATGATGTTGAGATGCAACATAATTTATTTGAGATCTCGGCACCAAGAGCTATAAAATTCCCACTCAGGACTGCCTTCCTCATCTTCCATAAGTTTTGATATTTTGTGGTTGTGTTTGAATTTTCATTCATTTATAGGAAGTTTTAAATTTGTTTGATTCCTATAATCACATAGTCATGTTTAATAGTGTTTTGTTTTAGTGTCTACGAGTATGTTTATTTTCTGTGTTTTCTCCTGAGTTATACTACTGTGGTCAAATACAATATACTGATTTCTTTTAATTTTCCTTTATTTGCTAAAACTAGATTTGTTTCAAAATATGTGATGAGTTGTAGAATGTGTCTTGTAGATTGCCAAGAAGAATGTATATCCTGTAATGTTTGGGCTGAACATTCTGTAAATGTCTGTTGAGTCCATATGACATGTTTTCTCTGTACATTTTTGGCTTAGATGACTTGACAGTTGATAAGAGTAGATTACTGAAATCACCTGCTATTACTGTGTTGATGTCAATCTATGGCTTAATGCTTTCCCCTGAGGTTTTCATTTGACATTTTCTGTATTGTTTCAGTTTTGTTTTTCTTCACTATTTCTATCTCTTTGTTGGATCTTATTTTTATATCCTGAATTGACTTCCTTGTTTCATTCATCTGTTTGTGCTTCTGAGCATTCAGAAAAATATTCAGATCCCATTATTTAAATTTATCCACATGTTTATTTGTATCCTCTTTGAAATCTTGGAACACATTTGTGGCTTGAATGAGTTCTTGTGTCATTCTGCTTATGCACTGAATAACTTCTGAAATAGTCAGTATCTAAACAATAGTATTGATGGTGAAATCATACTAATATAATGGCAATTATCACTCAAAGAATATTCCTTTGGCTTAAGATTCATATTAATTGTGTTTTATTTGTATCATCTCAAGTAGTACTCAAATTGTTTTAGTTGTGTGGCCAATTTTAGTAGGTAATTAACTGTCACTATCTACCACATAGTAGGACTCTTAAATGTGACATCACAGATGGCCCCACCAATGCCTAAAAACCTACAGGGCGGCAGAAAACATCACAGGTTTTCTTTGTTTCTTTTTTCTCTTTATTTATTCTTTTCTCATACAATACATCCCAGATTGCAGTCTCCCTTCCCCTCGACCCCAGATCCACTGCTCCTCCATCTCTCTTTAGAAAAGAGCAGGCTTTCCAGGGATATCAACCAAACATGGCATAGGAAGACATAATAAAAGTAGGCACAAACACTCTTGTCAAGGCTGAATGAGTCAACCCAGTAGGAGAAAATGGTTCCTAAGTACAGGCAAAAGAGTTAGAGACACCTCCACTCCCACTGTTAGGAGTGCCACACAAAAAAATCCAAGCTAAACAACTGCAACAGATATGTAGAGGATCTAGGGCAGACACACAAAGGTTCTGTGATTGTTGCTTCGGTCTCTGTGAGCCCCTATGAGCCCTGCTTAGCTGAGTCTGTGGGCCACGTCCTCCTGGAATCCTCAACACTTTAAATGCATGCTAAGATCTCTTTGTATTCACTTATTCAGATCTTGTATTGGTATTATAGAAAAATATTTAAAATACACCGAACAAAAAAAAAAAGAAGAAGCAAGATGTTTTATGTGCATGAAGCTGATATTATAACCTCATAACCCAAACTAGAAATTTGCCCGTCCTCCCTCCCCATGAGAAGACCGTGTTTTCTACTGCTGAATTCTTACTTTAGCCTTTGTCTTACTAATTTATGGTAGAATAAGGGAGTGAACTTGAATTGTGGGACACTCTAAATTCCATGTTGATATAATTCATATGTGAATGGTAGCATAATTAGACAGAGAAGAATTAGCTTATAAAAAATGGTTTGGGACCAACTTCCTGTTTTATAAAATGGAATTTCCCACTTTAATACTTCATACAAAATAAATTGCAATGGAAAGTTTTAAAATATAAAATCTTAAATTTTTAAAGGAAAATAATTTTTATGCTTTCAGCATCAGAAATAATTGTTAGAAAAAGGAATTAAAAACCTGAAGAAAATATAAGTGAATGTGAGACATTAAATTAAACACATTACATGAATAAGTTCTGGTATACTTTTGAATAAGATGGCTGCAGATAACAATAATGAAGTGGATGTTTTAAAATTCGAAAAGAATATAATTTGGATTTTTTTACCATAACTAGCTAATAAATGCTTTAAAACATAAATATACATGCTCTAAGTTGATCATTGCATAATAAATATATCTATTAATTATTACATTAGTCCATAAATAGATACAGCTGTGTATATCAGTTAAAATTCCATAAACACACTAAAATGAATATGAAAACATTAAGTTATATCAATATGTAAAATGCTAACATAATGCCTCATATATATGTTGATTGTATGAATATGTGCATATATTCACAATTAGATAAAATTATGTTCTGGAGTAGTAGAACATACTAGTACCCATAAGTAAAAGAAAAATGAAATGTGAAATGAAAGTGAGTTAGTAAATTTTAAAAGGCAGTGAAATTTGCTACAAAAATGTTTTTTTAAAAATATAAGGTAAAACAAAGCTATGATTTTTATGAGCAATTAGTTTCTTTCTGTGGTAGAATTAGGGATGACTATTGGAAAACACTGTGAGTTCACAAAATGCTAATGAGTTGTTGACTTTAAAATCCCCAATTTTATGTTATGTAAGTTTCACCTCAATAAAACTAAAAATGTTAGTTGAAAGAACTCTCACAATTTGATCAGAAGAACTTTGATTCTCACGTTAAACTCTATCATAATTGAGAGACCAATGTGATAATAAATTTAAATATAGAATACAATTTTAACATGCTAAATATGAAATGAAAATTTATGACTCAGAGTTCTTGATGAGATCAAGGACAAACGAGGTAGAACGTGTTCTCTCTTGTCAGATGTCTAGCACAATAAGCCAGGATGTTGTCTATACGATACTGTGCACACTGAAGAAAATGCTTTATTTTTTTTTCACTCAGACAATGTCAGATAGCTTATTCATTTCCTGGAAGCCACACCTTCAGCATTTATTCCCATTTGTTCCCACTATTACTTTAATTTTCCTTTTATTATTGATTTATTCTAATTGCCACACCAGGCGTACCTACACAGATAACCTCATTATCTTATTCCACACCTTCTCTCACATAGGAATACATTTGAAGTCATCTTGTTCAAAACAGCTTCATTTAAAGAGATGAGCTGAATGTCAAACCCTAGAGCAGTTAAGATAGGTGTCTAAACTCCAGACCCCTCAGCTCTGAAGAGTCTGCAGTTATTTCCATAGATTCCCACCAAAGTTATATGACACTGGAGATGACCCTCAAGTTGAAAACATCTTTGTTGTCTGATTCATAGATTGAGAAAACTTAATTGTCATAACACATTCCTCCAAGGTAACTGAAGCAATGAAATCAGTTTTGGCTCATATCATGGCAAAGCTGTTGCTATGGTCATCACCATCAATATTTCCCGAATACAAAATTTACAGGCCAAGGGAAGATAGCAGCACTGATGGAATATAATTCATTTTAATTAGGACTTAGTGGTTCAAGAGGAAAGAAAAGCAGAACCAAGACTTGGTATATGTCCATCTTTCACACACACACACACACACACACACACACACACACACACACACACACACACACACACACTTTGATTGATTTACTTTCAACAATTGATAATACACCAGTATGGAACCACATTATATATATATAAAAGACTACCTTCACACCAAATGCCAGAACCTAAGATTAGAAAAGGAAGTGAAAAAGCTCACAAAAGTATTATAGGAGGAAAGGTGGTGAGGGTGCATGCCCGGTTGCAGCTCATTACCATTGTCTATTAGGCCTGGTCTTCCTGTTCTTGCTGGGTCTCCTACTAGATCCTACATCCGTCTCTAATTTCTATCACGTGTCTTTCTTCCAACATCTGCAGCAGGGCAATGATTTTATTCAGTATGGCGGCTTAAAATTAATGAGAATCCAGCACAGCACTCATTTTGCCATGAATTCACTTGCTACTCTGACTTTTTCCTCACATTGACTGTGCATACATCTCCATTTCTGACTATCTGCCTACTTGATAGAACCCCAAAGGATTGGACACAACATCTTTTCTGAGCCCCAGAAACTTGGAACTCCTCTGTCAATCAAATTTTTGAAGATATAGTCCCAGTTCAAATACAATGAAAAGGAGTAAGTACATCACAGTTCACCCCTTGTCAAATTGACACTTATTTATGAAAAGATAAAAGCATACTTTTACCTAACATAATGTAACTCTTCAACACAAAATGAGAAACTTGAATCTTCCCTGAAAGAAAATACAAATTTACAAGTATTGTCAAATATAAATTCTCTTCTAGCTAAGCCTCATTCTTCTTTAAATATTCTGAAATATAAAACTGAATTGTAAATTCACAACTACCAACATGCTAATTAATATAGTTGTAAAATGGAAGAAGTGACGAGAAAAAAATGCAATATCCATATAAATTACTCTAACGAAGTAAGGAAAAACTAAATGGCGAACAGCACACATTTCTGTACCGAGTTCTATGGCCTTACTTGGTAATTAGAAGTATTTATTCTACTGCCCTATTTATCTTAAAAATACTTCAATTATCTTAATTACTAACATGCTACATTTTTTATTAATTTTTCACATTTATTTTGCATACCAACCAGATTCCCCTCCCTCCTCTCCTCTTGTTCCTCCCCCACAAAATTGCTGAAGCAATATTATAAAGACATACACACACATAAATATGTATATACATATTTAAATATATAAATATATTACAAAATATATATACAATATTAGCTAATATAGGAATTTGAATTGATGCTACCATGAAAGCAAACTAAGTAGTGT
This sequence comes from Ondatra zibethicus, assembly GCA_004026605.1. Lineage (NCBI taxonomy): Eukaryota > Metazoa > Chordata > Mammalia > Rodentia > Cricetidae > Ondatra > Ondatra zibethicus. The sequence continues at coordinate 15,985 of PVIU01003631.1, forward strand.
AATTGAAGATGGTGTATAAGGAGAGTATTGGGTCTTACACTGAGGCTTTTTATCCATTTAGAGTTGAGTTTTATGCATGACAAAAGATTGAGATCCAATTGCATTTTTTCACATAATGAAATTCAGTTTTCCCATAACTATTTTGTTGAAGATGCTGACTTTTCTTCAGTGTACATTTTTGGCATATAAACTAGTTGGCCTTGTAGCTCAGGCATTTTTTATTAACTAATTCTTACATCTTAAATTAGCCCATTATTTTTGTCTATGTTAGTCACATGGCTTGGTACCTTTAACAGTGAGGCATTTTCATATTGCTACCTCTGTGTCTGGGTCATGCCTGCAGGCTGAACTTTCCTCTTCCCAGAATCCTGCTGTTCTTTTTGCTCCATCTCTATTTTCTGCCTGGCTGCACTGCCTCTACTTCCTGCCTAGCTACTGGCCAATCAGTGTTTTATTAAAATACAAGTGACAAATCTTTACACAGTGCAAAACCATTGTCCAACAGCATAGGCTGCTTTTATTATTATGGTTCTGCAGTATAATTTGGTATCATGTATAGTACTGTTACTTCCAATATTCTTTTTCATTTGGGATTGCTTTGGCTAACATTGGGCTTTTGTGATTACATATAAATTTTGATACATTTTCTATGTCTGTGAAGAATGGTGTTAGGATTTTTATTGTAAATTCATTGAATCTCTAAGTAGCTTTTGGTAGGGTGCTCACTTTCATAATATTAGTATATCTAACACATGAACATGGGATGATGTCTTTCCATGTTTTAGTTTCTTCCTTAATTTGTTTCTTTAGCATCATGAAATTTTTATTGTAAAGTTCTTTGATGTCCTTGATTAAGTTTACCGCCAAGATTGGGTTTTGTTTGTTCATTTGTTTGTTAATGTTATTGTTGTTTTGATTTGGTTTAGTTTAATTATGTATGTGTATCTATTACCAATGGGATTTCTTCCTTGATTTCTTTTTCAGTCTGTTCATCATTGTTATGTAGGTAATTTCATTTGGGCATGTTAATTTTGCATCCTTCAACTGTTAAAGTAGTTTATCAGCACTCTAAGGTTTTTGATGGAGTCTTTAGGGACTGTTATGTAGCTACTCATATCTTCAAAAGGGATTACACCTCAATCCAGTCAAAATGATCATCATTAAGAATACAGATTGTAAACAATGCTGCCATGGATATGATGAATGAAGATTACTTATAACTTGTTGCTGAGACTTTAAACTAGTACAGCCACTTTGGAAATGAGTCTAAAGTTTTCTCAAAAAAATCTATAAATATAAATACTATGCCACATCTGAGGATTTATATCCTGCACCAACTTTGTATTCTATTACAGAGACAAATGTTCATTGTTGCTCTTTTAGCGGTAGCTAGGAGATAGAATCAACTTATATGTCTATCAACATATAAATGGATGAAAAAGATGTGGCAATGTGGCACATACGCACAGTAGAATGTTGTTCTGCTTTAAATACAAATGAACCCATGAAATTTGCAGGTAAATGAATAGACAGCCAATGGTAACTATTATGCATATTGAGAACTGAATGCATGAATACATGCACTCTCCTCCAAAGTAACCAGAGCCAATTTTCAAAGGTATATTACTCAATGTGTACTGTCATGTAGCTTTCTGTCCCCAGTGGAATGATGGAAGGACTAAGTCATCTCCATGCCGAATGAGGATTTTAAAAGGTAGTTTATGTTGATGTCAACCAACTTATTCCTTAACCATTTTCCTGCTCATCCTCAGTCTCCATCTGTTTGCCACTAAAAGAAAATATGTTAGAAATCTTAAATGCACCTAAGGGCTAGTGAGATGGCTCAATCTGTAAAATGCATGTCATGTAGTCATGAGGATCTGGATTGAGATGGCTGTAGTAAGAGGAGTGGGCTGCATTCCCAGAGCCCGGCTAGCTTAAACCCTGAAATAACCACACAGAAATTGTATTAATTAAATTACTGCCTGGCCCATTGTATCTAGCCTCTTCTTTTTAGCAAACTCTCACATCATGATTCAACCCATTTCTAATAATCTATATGTTACCATGAGTTCGTGGCTTACTGGGAAAGATTCAGCATGTCTGACCTGGCAGCTTCATGGCAGATCTCTCTGTCTGTGCCTTCTTCCTCCCAGAATTCAGTTCTCTTTTCCCCACCTATCTAAGTTCTGCCCTATCAAAAGGCCAAGGCAGTTTCTTTATTCAACCAATGAAAGCAAGACAAATACAGAAGGACCTCTTACAACATTTCCCCTTTTCTGTTTAAACAAAAAAGAAAGGCTTTCACTTTAACATAGTAAAATTACATATAACAAAAGAGTTATCAAGCAAGAACTACAGTTAGTATATTTATATCTCCTTTATCTTTTATCATAACTAAGGAAAACTATGATTATAACTATCGATTCTTCAAGTCCATCAAAGACTCCAGAAGGATAGACTATTACCTAAGTAAACAGGAAGTGCATTGTAAGCAGCTTCCAAAACTCTAGAATTGACAGAGACATCTCACTGCCTGGACAGTCACCCAAAGTTTTTCTGTACCATTGGGGCATCCATCTTCAGCCTACAGGCCCATAGTATCCAGCAGACTTTTTCATGAAGCAGGAAATTTCAAAGACAGTTCAGTCACTTTCTTCTGTATCCTGCAGAATATCTTGCAGACTTTCATGAATCAGGAACCCTGAAGGATCATCTCACCTTTACGCAAGTCCAGCAGTCCTCTCTCTGCAGGTTTCTCGTGTCCAGTTTATGCAACAGTCCAGGCAAGAGCAGTTTCTTGCCTAAATGGCTAACAAACTCCATAAGGAGCCTCTTCGACGCCCATTTTTCTCTTGAAGTAGATTGGTGTTGCCAGGAGCAGACGTGTCTCATTGTCATGAAAAGCCCTAAGTTATTAAATCACTAAATGCCATAATCTGTAGTCATTGAAAAATATGAAGAATGCCCATCTAACTGAAATCTATATTTATATATCTAGAAAATCTAACTAAGATGACTACAAGTTTGACTATTATCGATGATTATCCATTAACAACCTATCTTTCCTAATTATACATTACATTTTTAAATGAACTACACAATCACAATACCTTAATCAAGATCAGAAATACATATAACAAAATTGACCTTAAATTTATATCAATAAAGCAAAATCCATGCCAATGTAAATTATTCATATCTATATCATATTCCATTTTAAATGTAAAAGAACATTTATAAACAATATTTAGGAATATGGGCACAGTTTTTTCTCTTCAAACTTCTTCCTGCTGTAGGGGGGTGCTATTAATAAGGTCTTTCATGGTATATCCTATGTGCTAGGTTCATCTCAGTTGGCAGTTGAGTGAAGCAAGATTTTGAGGGTGTTTACGGCAACCTTTCAGGAGGACGTGGTCTATCATACCATATTAGTCTAGAAGGAATCCACAGGGTCTCATCCTCTGTGAAAACAAAAGAAGAACCTCTTTTCTAAAGCATCATATCCTTAGACCCAAATTCTGAAATCATCATACCTTTATAATATATATGCTGGTTTGGCTTAGCAGCACACACAATGAAATGTCTCTTTGCAGTTAGCTCCTGCATAGTGAAAAAATTTAAAGAAAACACAATAAACATAATCCAGACTCTCTGTGAATTTTCCATTTTTATGTGGCTTATTTTTATTTCTTTTAATCTATAACTATCTGTACTCTGTCACTTTAAAGACTTTACCCTTTTTTGTAAAACATTAACTTTATATTATGACTTTCTATAGTCTTTTTCTTTTCTCTTCCAAACCTACGTACTTTATCTAACACTATGACCCACTTAGAGGTCTTTTATGTCTGAATCTGTCCTATTGTGAATCTGTAATTCTTTAATGTCCAGGAACACTTTTGCTTTGCTCCTCTTAGTACAGATGGCATCCAGCATCTCTGTAAAGCCTGGTAGAGATCCAGAAAGATGGTTCAATGGATAAATGCAGAACTCAATTTGTATCCCTAGGATTCAACATGGTGAAAAGAAAGAACCAATTCCCTTCCACATGTTGTCTTACGACCTGCACCTACACATGTGCACTATGGGACAGACATAAACACATGAGCACATAAATCAATGTAATAGAAATAAAGTGGAGAACAATTGAGCAAAATGTTCAATGCCAACTTCTGGCCTTCACATCTACATTTATACACCTGCTTACATGTGAACACCTCCAACCCCATGGGTGGTGGGTGTTAAATACAGGTCCTCCAAAAGAACAGCCAGTGCTCTTAACAACTAAAACTGTTCCTCCAGCCAATTACATTTTTGCTTTGTTTGCTTTTTTTTTTCTTTTTGAGATTACAGTATAATTGCAACACTTCTCCTTTTCCTCACCTCCCTCCAAACCTGTCCATATACCCCTCCCTGATCTCCTTAAAATTCATGGCCTCTTTTTTCACTAACTGTTATTGTATGCATAATGACACCTGTATGTAGATATTTAGGGATGACTATTTATCAGCAGACAACCAATTGGTATACTCTTACTGTGGGAAGACCACCTCTCTCATTCCCAGCTTTCATCAGTTGTGCAGGGTTGAGGCCTCATAAGCTTCCCTCTGTCTAGTTTGTTAAGATCATTGTTCAACTCATACTTGGGCAGTCATGTTTTATGTTGATGAGAATTTATAGGTGTAGCTTCTGATGTTCCTAGGACACACAGTCTCATAGCAAACTCCTGGAACCTCTGCCTCTTAAAATCTTTCTGTCTACTCTTCTTCAATGTTCCCTGTGTGGGAGTCTTTTATAGATGTACCCATTAGAATTGGGATCTACACTCTGCATTTTGATTGATTGTGAATATTTTTACTTCTTCTTGTAATTTTTCTTTAAAGAAGTAAACTGGTTAGCAGATGTAAGTTCACCCCATTGATAATCAAGCCGCCTCACTTTGCTTCTAAGATCCAGCAGCCTTCTGTGATAATTATTCATTCTATGGGACAAATGGTGAATAAGGATTCATTTTCTTGACTATGATTACATGGTTAAAGTATAGAAAAAATTTGGATTGCTTCCTTAGAGCAAAAAAATGCATATAATTTAAACTCGACAAAAATGTGCCTCAGTCTTCAGACAAACTGGAAACAAAGTCATTTCAGAGATTGATAACATGTCACTACAGGCTTGAAATGTCTGTCCCGATCCCTTAAATTCATATTTTCATCAACCATTTCAGCTAGTGACATATGTGAGTCCATTAACCTTAGTCATTTCATCTTCTAAGTAATGCTGGAAGTTACAGGAACAAATTTTAAATTAAATAGATTTTCTTCTATGTTTTAAGATATGCTACTTGACCTTTTATATTTTAAGAGAAACGCTTGGTTATTCTAAGAATAACTAGACTCACCAATCTATTAGCATGAAATGTCCCTTCCTTTAGTCTTTCCTATGCCCTTTCTTTTATTGTTATGCATTTTATTTCTTTGCTTCAATGTTTAAGACCCTCTCTGAAAAGATACACTCCTTAAACATTTGTGAAATTGAAATGTCATATACAGATAAATGTGCTGTTAAGAAAGCCCTTGAACACTGAAGCAACTTTTATTCCAAAATGTAGGTATAGGTAAAAATAAAAGATGTGATACATGTAAAGAATGCAATATGCAAATAAAAGGAGATTCTCTCTCAAAGAGATTGATTCAAAGCAGAAATACTGGAGAACATCATGCTAAGGGAAATAGACAATTAGACTATGAGAGAAATCTTAAATTCTCAGAAGTACAATATATGAGTAGAATGTAATGTATAAATACATATATATTACATATATGTATATACAGATGTAGAAATAAAATGCTCCAATTATTATATGTAAATATCAAATTAAGGCTTTTATTACATTGTGTGTGTGTATGTGTGTGTGTGTATGTGTATGTGTCTATAAAACACATATCACTGCAGAAGCCCTTGCAGAGGTCCTAATGACACACTCAAAAGGAAAGCAATCCAATCCATCACATTTGTTCAATTTTAAAATAGCACTTGATAAACAAAGAAAACTGTGGCGATTGCAAAATTGCTAAAACTAGAGTCAAGTCATACTAGTGACAATGTCTCATTTAATTCCAAAAGGTCTTTTTAAATGTCTTAACTTTGGGTAACTTTTTTTGTGTGATGCAAATCATTTGTTCCTGAACCAAGGGGAAAATGTGATAGTTGTCATAGCTTACCATTATAACTATAGCCATAACTGAATAGGACATAGCAATACAAAGTAACCCTACCAACCCTTCAGTGTGAAGTCAGCAAGCTATATTTGTTAACAGTGTGTATCAGAGTCATTTAATCGCTGAAATTAAGGAACTTGCAGAGGGGTTCATGGACAAGCACTTACAATACTTTTGTTTTATATGACGTACAAAGAACATCGTGTGAATCAGCTGTTCTTTATGCGAGACTCTTTAACATAAAATACAGCCCACAGTTTGCAATATCAAACAATTATCTTACTGAATAACCTTTTTCCAAAACACAGTAAGGAGAAACTCAGCATGAATTTATATAATACTCATTATTCAATGATGTGAACTCCACCATAAACCAGCCCCAGAAGACAGTCATAGGAAGCAACAAAGAACTCTTGCTAGCTTTGGGTGTCACAGAAATATGTCTCTCCACAACTCTATACTCACTGGTGGGAAACTAATCACATAGATTTTTCTCCCTCCAAGCCTGTACTGTATATTTAATCTTCACTGCTAATACAATACTTTCAATATTAAATCTGTATTTGAAAATCCTATGTTTTTTTATTACACAATTAAAAGTGAATTACCAATCAGAGGGTGAGGATTGTAGTAATACTGGGTGTTTAATCCCAACAAACCTACTTTTAAACTGGTGCATGACCTTGGATGCTATAATTTTTATTATCTCGTTTGGTAATGTCATGTATAAAACTCTAGGGTTAGATAAGGTGATCTCTAAGACTTTATCAACTTCCTGTATGCGTTATGTACACCAATTTGACTCACCAGATAATTTAATCTGGAATTAAAGAAAAAAGGTTGATATCAAATGTGTATCAGAGCTAGGCACATACTAAACAATGAATAAATAATAGGTATTATCCCACTTAGGCTCATGTTTTCATTCTCTCAAGCATTCTGAAATGTTTGTCACTTATTTTTATTCATTTCTTAGATAATATACAATTAATGTCTAAAATTAATGTTACTACATAATTTTCTTATTGAAAAAATGAAGCTACCACATGGGATTTTGTTTTTGTGTTTGTGCTCTACTGAGTCTTTCATTGATATGTATGTGAGTGTGTATACATGTGTGTGTGTGTGTGTGCATGGTGTGTAAGAGAAAGAGAGAAAGGGAGAGAGAGAACCCACAGATATGCATACTGTGAGGTAAGATAAGGAAATAATGCAGTAAGAAGGTAGGAGGCAGAACATAAAATACACCATGGAGGACTGCATCTTTGAAAGAGGGGCTGATTAACCCAAGGTATAAAAGGTGGCCAAGACTTAGAAAGAAAAATGATTCAAAAGAACCTTTAGGACATTCAAGGAACATTCATTTGGAGTCCAGGCTAAAGAAGGATTTTGGAGTGAGAAGAGTTATCTAGAAAATATCTTGCTAAAGATAAAATATGTTAAGTGATGATACTGAAGATAAACTAAATCTGAACAAAACACAGACCTGGAGATCAGCGAGGAGGCTTCCCTCACCCCCAAATCTCAGTAAAAAAGTAAAGCTGGTTAGAGAAAATTGACAAAACATGGCAATTTAAGGTAAATATTGCTGATGTCTAATTGTATAGCTGCTACAGAGGGCAGAGAGAACTGTGAACGTTTACATATAAGTTCCAAGTGTGCACCTTGAAACATGGAATAAAGCATCATTAAAATGTCTGCTAGAAGAGAAGTCAACTTGAGACAGACACTGGAACAGGAGAGATGAAAGAGCTAGGGATGTTGGCTTTGAATCTTAATGAAGCAAAAATATAAATAGAATACAGAGAAGTTTGAACATAATGAATGTGGTTGTGAACTATTAGCTTTGAAGCATAAAAGCGGAGAGACTCTGTTTAAAATAAATACAGGATGACTTTGTAGTATATGAAGGATGAAGAGTTGAAGAACCCAATAAAAGGTATGGATATTCTCCCTATATAATAAAAATACTCATAGTAAACTTGGTACATGACTTGAAGAAGCACTCAGATAACAAACATCTTATCTGAACTTCAGGATAATGAGCTTATTTTAGATTACCAAGAGCCTGTGAAAATAGTAACTGAAAAGGCTGTTTACTATTTATTTGGCATGTTATTTTGCACATATAATTTCTCTATAGTATTTTCAACTAATGTCTAGAACAACCAGTGGAGTGCAAATTAATTCTTCCATTATGGGGAAAAAAAGAGAAGGAAACAATTTTCTGAAAGCAGAAAGTAAGGAAACTAAGAATTTCTGCATATTGGCCTTCAAAATTTTTAACCTTGTTTTGGAGAGAAACCATTCAGAATTTGTTAAGATAGTACAGAATGTATTCAAGTCTACTGAAATGAGAGAAGACTGTTTTAGTACAACAGAGAGCCCACCTCAACTCCAAACTCAACAGAGACAGCCAGAGGTTTGTTTCCTTTTGAAACAGGGTCTGTGTGACAGCTATCCTTGGTTGTCAACTTGACTACATCTGGAATCAACTAAAATGAAATCATATGGGTATATTTGTAAGGGATTTTTTTGGTAATCAAATTATTAGAGGTGGGATGATCCACCTTTAATCTGTACCGCACCTTCTGGTGGTAGCCTACATAAAGAACATGGAAGAAAGTAACTCTCTCTTTGCCTAGTTCCCTCACAATCACTGGCAAGTCCATTCCTTCAATGACAGTAGAGATACTTTTTCACATTTCTGGAGTATACTAAAGACCAGTTGAGACATTCAGCCTCATGGACCAGACAGCTACTAGGTGGATTCTTTGATCTGTTGGTGGACAAACAATGTTGGGCTAGCTGGACGACAGCCCAGAAACAAGTCTAATAAATCCCATTTGTGTGTGTGTACATATGTGTGTGTGTGTGTTCTATTACTTCTATTCATCTAGAGAATCCTGACTAATACAATCTGTCTATGTGAGCCAGACTGATTACAGACTCCAGCACACCTGTCTCAGCCTCGCAGATTCTAGGATTACAGACATGTTCTGCACTACCTGTCTGACAGCTGGATATTATGATCAATGAGAAGAATGAGGAAATCTGAAAATAAAAATCACTTAAAATAAGTTGATCAGATATAAAAAGTAGGATTGTTTGTTTGCTTATGGCCAAAATGTGACTTCAATAAATTCGGATCAAGGTAATAAGGCAAGTAGATATCACGAGGAGTTGGAAATTCCAGTAAACTGCCTTATAAACACTCTTTTCTGAAACTGAGCTCAAGCAGGGCATCACAAAGAGAGCATTCCAGGGAGCCTGAGTACAGTCTGATGAGGAAAAGATTTCTTCTCCCACCTTTAATTTGCACTCATATCTTCGAAATATTTATTAAATGCTTACTATGTAATGGATGCTATGTTAAGAGTACATCATAATCAGTTATTCAGGGTTGTTAATGCCCTTTTAGACATTCAAAGGTTCATGTTTTCCTTATGTTTTAGTTCTGAGTTCTTCACTATGAAGACATGCCATACCCCTTTTCACCTAGATCAATATCCCCGTTGTGGTCTTCCCTCTCTAGTCTGTTACCTCCATGCACACATCAGTATATTCTATCAGTCTGGAAGCTCCATCAAGGTATAGATTATGTCAGCCTGGTTTATTCATGCCCAGACATAAGCAATAAAACTGGGTCAAGAGTAACTTGGTAAACATTTAACATGTTGTGTAGACTGTAGATAATAGTTAGTTGGAAATGGATAAGTGATGCTGCATGCTAATCAAGAGGAGAGTCCAAGGATATGTTGTTCTCAAACATAAAGGGGAAGAAAAAGAATCAAATTAGTAAGAAATTGTCATCACTATCAAACATAGGGACCCCAAAGTCTTGTTAGTTACATGGAACCTGAATTTTTTATTCAGCCAGATAGCAAAGACACTGGATTTCATATAAACTCAAGAGAATATCAAACATGGATTCAAGCCTAAACCAGATGACTCACCCTGAGAGCAGCTGTCATCCCCTTAGTTCATAGAAGCCCTAATGGCTCTGTTTAACTAATGGTCTAGTCTGTTTCTCTCCTTTACTCTTTAAGGTAGTGGTGGCATAAAGAAAGTGGTAGGCAGTGAGGTCTAACTAATCGCATAGCCTATTCATCTTTATATACCTAATTCCCATCACAATTATCATCTCTCATTTTCTAAGGGAAATTAGACTACAAAATAGCTTGGAATATAGAATGAGAATGGCTTGTTAAATCCATATCTTATGGATTCAAAAAGCCAACCAGATGGAATTAAGTCTTTGCTTGCTCACCTGTAGGCTGGATTTTCATATGAGATGAGTGAAAAGGATAATGCCTTCCTCAAATGGATTTTATCAGTATCACACAAACCAACACCCATGAAAGACTCATAGTACTGCCTGCCACATAATACTCTGCAGATGTTTGACTTAATAATAAAGAGGATAATTAGCTAAATGGAACTTGTTATATAGCAAGTGTCACGTAACAAGTATTATATAACGAGTGTTGTGAACAATATCAGGTGTCGTATATGTTCTGTGAGTTGATTCCAGTTACAAAAGTCATTATGGATCAGAAGCCTAACATTCAGGAGCATGCTTATATTCCTGTACTTACATACATCATTGATCTGGCTCATTTGGGTGTTAATGTGTGTCATCCCTTGTAATTAATAGTATAGAGGAAGTGAATGAGTTACTGGGTGTCATCCCTTGTAATTAAAAGTATAAAGGAAGTGAACATATTAAAAGTAAAAAGTTGATTAAAAGAAGTTGATTCACCATGAAGCTGAGGAGTCTTTCTCACATGTTTATCTATAAGTTTAACATCATGACTGACTTACTTACATCTAATTCACTTAGATGAAATGACAGCTCAGAACACAATTATATAATATGAATAATTCAATTGTTTTTATTTCTCAGTACCTCTGAAGATTTAAGGTGGTGTTCCAATGTTAAACACTTTGTCATGCTCTAATCTGCATCCAAATGGATTTCATACTCAGTTTATGTCCAAGTTCATGAACAATTTAGGACTTACTATGTATCCTACCTAGTCAGCACAAATATGATATTTGCTTTCCTTTATAGGTGTCTTTATATTGACCTGCACTTGTTATTACTACAATCTTATCTTACTGCCCTAAATGTAAAATCATCTTCAGTTGTATAAAAGTGAAGGCTTCATGAGGACAGGGAACTTTTCCAAAATTTTCTGTCTCCATTTTCCTCCCAAGCTCTGATTCCATATTGAGAACTATTTAGCACACTCTGAACTCAGAGAGTTGTAAGCTCCAATGTGGAGCACATGTGTTTTGGAAAACAATGATTAAAGAAGAAATAAAAAATAAAAAGGGATTGTGCAGCATCAAGGTTATTCATCCTCACTCCTGAGCTCTGCATGGAATGGTGCTTCATTACTAACAGTTTATTTTTTACATCAAAACAGTTGAGTGCAGCACATTTGTATGTGCTCCTACAAATAGATAGAATTCCCTCCTTTGGGCAGACTATAAAACTAAAGTAGATATCAGTGATTCAGCAATACAACCAGGCCATACTTCCTTGGAGTCCTATGTCACATCTCCACTATCTCCACTGCCAGATCGTGTCCTCCTAATCCAAATATCACTTTCCTTTTCCTGCTTTGGAGTGGTTTATGGCTGTTTTCCAGTTTTCCAGGGAGAATATCTGAACACCCATGAGGGACCTGAGAAGCACTGACTGTCAACAAAATCATGGGATCAGCCCTTAAAGACCAATGCATCCTTCAATGGTCAGAAGAGAATTCCTGAAGCCCTGCAGGGAAGTGGTTCCAAGGTATCCTGTCAATCAGAATCATTTAAGGAGCTATTGAAAATCTCTATTGCCCTGGTCCCTACCATGGAGAGTCTCATGTAATGGCCTGGCAAGCTCCTGAGTGCTGGGACTTTTAGGACTTCCCTAAGGCAGCCTTCTGTCCATCCAGGATTGGGAGATACTAATAAGACCTAACCTGGGGTGCTGCTTTGCTATAGAGGCTCAACATTAGAATTTCCTTGGAATTTTTTAAACCCTGTTGTTGAGACCCAGTTCTATTAGAATACCAAAGCAAGATCTAGGCAGCGGTAATTTTCAAAGTTCCCCTGGTGATTTTGACACGTGCCGCAGTTTGGAAATCACACTGCCAGAACAATTTTTGACTCTACATGTAGCCTACAGATTAGCAAAACAGGCAAACAAACACAGCACTCAGTGCCTGGCAGCATGCTGAATTGAAGTTCATCAGACTGCTTGTCAGAACTATTGAGTCTGAATCTGCACTTAAAGCGATTCCTGGGTAAATATGAGGGATACTCTTCCGGAACACTTTTCTAAGGACCTGAGGGTAGAATTAGCCTCACCCAATTTCTTGATTTTCTCCTCTCTTCCTCTCATTTGATTCTTTATTCAAGCCCCATGTGAATATACTCTGCTGATCTAAATATAATCTACTGATCAGGGTCACTGGAGGAAATTGCAACCATGTAGCTTAGATTATCACATATTCCAAAAACGTTTGCCTGTGCCTAATTATCATGTAATGGCTAACTCTTACTTGCACCCTGGAATTCACTACCCTTGATAATCTAAGCTGAGTTAACCTCTTTCCTGGCCACCATTTTATCTTTCTATTGCCACAGTGCACTGGAGAAACAATGTCTGGTTCTCCCAAGCTTGGCTTATACATTTGGCATCTTAGTCTTCTATCTATCATCCCTCTCTACCTGTCATCCTTTCTCTCCATGTTCAAGTAAAGTACATCAAATTTAGTTAATGAGAGTGAGCTAGGGGTATATCTCAGTGGCAGAGAGCTCACAGATCATAAGTGAGACCCTTTATTCCAACCTCAACACCATAGAAATATGAGTTAATGATAATCTTATACTTTTTTTTTTACTGTTTTTACTACATGCCTGAGTGGTAACCATATTTCTTTGAACATAGCACTCATACTGTCCTGTCTGTACCTCTGTTGTAAATCATTTCATATTCTTCCTGTTTTTTTATAGACTTGTTTCCTATTTCTATTTATTATATATTATTAGGATATTGAAATATCCTAAGATGTTTTTTAAAATATAAAACTCATTCTACCCACTCAGAGATATGCACGTAGTACGTAATTGTGTGGTTTTCTTCGTACGGCTTTGATCCTTAACCAATTCATGCCATTTTTCTTCAAAAACCCAGCTTGCACTTGAGGTTGCTGCCTGGATAGATTTGGATAAACATCTCATGAACCAGTTTCTACATAATGTGAGTTGAAATGTTCAGGATAATATTATGTGGAGCAACTTGGAAACTTTGTTTGGCTAAATACTTTCTTTATGGGATGCATCACGGGCATCATTGGCTCTGCGTGGCACACTTCAAAGGATTTTTATAATAGTAAATCATCCAGAACCACATCAGGGCACTGCTGGCTTCAGAGGCTCACTTAAATATCATCATGATAGCAATTTCGGGCTACATGGAAGAACACCACCATAGAAAGGAAACCCTAGCAAATTCACTCTGCTTGATAGCTTGGAAAATTCCTGTGCTCTGAGCTAATTAATGAAGGACCCCTGGCATTATCTCTGTTATTTCTAAAGAATAAAGGGATGAATATTTGGCTTTAGTTACTGGAGGAAAACCTGCATAATAATGGAGCTGACAAAGTGCACTCATCCACTTTTCTTCAAAAAGCAAATTATGAAAACAAGGTCGGGCAAAAGAGAAACTAGAAGCTTCCTTAATTTTGTGAGAAAGCAAGCCGTGGGACAGACTGTAACAGATGGTACTAATTAGTACCTTAGAATTCACTGGAAACTAGGTTAAAGTTGACTGGTTGTGAAAGTATTTCAGACTAAGAATTCTAAAAGTACTTTCATAAATATGTTTATAAGTTTCACACCATTTTACCAATGCTAAGAAATCTAAAAGAATAACATGCGGTGGCCTGGCCTGTGCTTCCTGGGTGATTCCTGCAATGTGGGCTCTCTGCAAAGGCGGTGAGAGTCCATTCCTCCACCCCTTGCTGAGTGGTTTTTCAGTGAAAAGGAAATATTGGGAGAAAGAAAGCACAAGACCTCAGGAATATTTACTTCACAGTTTTGACATCTACATTTGTCTTTAGACTCTACAGGCAATCCCAGCAACTTGATTTTTTTTGCTTCCTGAAAAAAGAAATAGGAATTGGAGCTTTTTATTTATTTTATTTTATTTATTTATTTTTGGTTCTTGTTTTGGGATTTTGTTTGTTTGATCTTATTACTAGTTTTGAGATGCCTCTTTGTTTTCTAATGATAGAAAAATAAAGTGTGTGGATTAAGATGGGAGAGGAGATGGGAAGGATCTAGGAGGAGGAAACCATAATCAAATAAGAAGAAGAGTATTTACTGCTCTTCCAGGGGTCCTAAGTTTGGTTCCAAGCACCCGTATCAGAAGGTTCTCAAACATTTGTAGTAACTCTAGCTCCAAAGGATCTTCTGGCCTCTGCTGGCACACACACACTCACACACACACACACACACACACACACACACACACACACACACAGCATTCACTCACAGAAGCATATGTACACATATACGTAAGTAAAATTAATACAAATAAATCTTTTTAAAAAGAGAATGAAATACTTTATTTATGCCCAATCTTTTACATTTATGGTTATAGAATCCAGGTAAAGAAAGATAGACTTCTTGGTATAGAAAGTTCATAGTGGCTTGTTTTATTTCTTTTTAATTAAACAATTAAAAATATCTATTGTTTCATTTCATCAGTCACAGTGGCACTAGGATAAAAGTCTCACCTACAATCCCACTATCTACAGATATACTCTTTTATTTGAAATCACTTAAACATTTATAAATATCTTGGTTGAGTGCTTTTCCAGAAAGTGTGTCATTTTCCCATCAGGCTAGAAGAATGTTGTTTACCAAAATTAGTTTTACAGTGAGACTGCCTGACTGCTTTCAAAACTATCAACGCCCGAGTCCCACCTGCAAACTCGTGTAAGGAGTTAGTCTTGTAGTTACTTACTGCAGTGTCTTACAGGGTTTTGTTCCAGAAGTTCCATACACAGACAGTTGTAAAACAACTCTGATCAAAGTTTTCAGTGTTTATTTTCAGTAGCCCTTTTAAAAACGGGCCGCTCAACAGCAGGAACCCTAGCTCCACATCTCCAGGTCATTCCAAGTCTCATAACTGAAAACACTCCCAGTTAATTACTTGTCAAATCTGAACACAGACAACCTCCTGACCAGGGCATTGATAAAGAACACTCAATAAATTACCTGTAAAAACCCTTCCCAGGGAGACAATTGAACAGTGTAGCCCCTCCCCCCACTCCGTTACCTTCCCTAGCATCTGCACTGCTGACTACCTGTTCCCATTCACTGCAAAGAGAGTGGGAAGAGCTGCTTTTCCCTCCATTGTTCGCGTGCACGGCCAACAACCTACATAATGAGCCTGGGCACACGGGGCCTTCCTTCCCTTTTGTATATCCATGAAAGTCATCATAACAGCTGATTTTTAGATAACTAAATTATTGACAACAAAGTTATGATAATTTGCAAATCAAATTGTAAAACCTACTTAGAAGTTGGATGAATAAACAACAATATACAGAAATGCAAATTAATGACAAAAATCAATTAGCTCAATGTCACATTCCTGTAATTTCTCCTTCAGGACTCCGTGTGCTCTCCGGTAAAGTAGTAACTATATTATATGTCACATGGAAATATCCATCAGGGAAGCTCTGTCAGAAATAGTTGTTTCTGCCAGGAAATAACTCTCAGTTATTGAAAACAGTTCAGAAATTGTAAAATGTCATTAACTGGAACTCAGAATAACACCAAGGTGAGAATATAATTATAAGCTGAGGTATTCACTGCTACCTCAATATAGCATCCTTTCTCAGCTTAATTATTCTTCTGTCATTCTGTGGGAGGTGCCTTTGGTGAACTGGGATAACCCTACCCGTCATGCCAATGTCTGGGGTCTTTGGAATATTAACAGCATCCACAGAGGAAGTTTGCATTCAATAAGCTCACTCTTATCATCCTGATGCCAATTATAAGGAAAGCAAATCTCAAATTTGACTACATCAAACATTTATTAACTAAACATTGATTAGCAAATTAGCACAGTATAAATTATGCAATATACATTAGGGCTTCAAGATCCCAGCCTTCCTGTTCTGTCTGGTATTGAAAATGCCACCTTGCCACCAGGCAGTGTTGGCACACGCCTTTAATCCCAGCACTTGGAAGGCAGAGGCAGGAGGGTCTCTGTGAGTTCAAGGCCAGTCTGGTCTACAAGAGCTAGTTCCAGCACAGGCATCAAAGCAACAAAGAGAAACCCTGTCTCAAAAATAAAATGCCATCTTGCCTTAAACTTCATTGGGACAGTCATATCAAGGATCCAGAAGCAAGATCTGTTATCCTGATAGCCACTATTCTTACTGGGCTTATTGGGCAGTAGAAGTTAGAGTTTACAGTTTGTCACGGTAGCATTTAGAGTTTACTTGCTAAATGGGTGGCCTTTCTGGTTTCTAAGACATGGTGGATCTATTCATGTGGAATGGGTCTTCTGGAAGCCATTAATTTTATCCAGAAAGGATTACTTATAGTATGCATATGGTCATGATTTTATCTAAGCAGATGCCAAGTTTGCCATTTAAGACTCATTTTGGTATTCAGGACGAAAATTGTCAAAGTTTTGTTTGCATCCCAAGGCTACAGTTCTGCCATAACTGTCTCTGGACTAGAGGCTGTGATGAAGACACTAAGTCTGAAGTGAGAGTCTCAATTAGAGTTCTGGTGTTCTAGACATAACTTAATAGAATTTATTGTATTATATATATATATATATATATATATATATATATATATATATGGACACACGTAAAATCATTTCTACACTGAATTTGAAAGGTGACTCAGCAACACCAAAGGTGACAGCTCTCTCTCCTTTGCTCCAGAAGTCATTTTCTTTCTGTTTGTTTCATTGTTGCTCTGCAAAGCTCCTCTTCTCTTGCTGAATTACAAACTCCTGAAGACAGATATGTGCTGTTTTCTTTTTTCTGTCACCTTCACATTTAACCTTATATAATTATGTTCAATTGTTGTCTTGAATAAATAAACTCTTTACTGGAAATCTTAATTTGGGCTATATATTTGACATTTTTGCTTTCAACAAGTTATCTTATTTGGAACTCCTAACTTTATCACAAAAAAAAGATTATATGAGGAATTGTTCATTTATCTGAAAAAATGATCTAGACAACTATGGCATATGGCCAATAGACCTCAACAATTGAACTGTTACTACTTGCCATTTAAGAGTGAAAACCACAAAGTGCTCCTCAGCCCATCAAAGAACACATTCTCCAAACCATGTTGCTACCAGCAGCAAAGAGCTCTGAGCCATCTCAAATCAGTTACTTATTACATGATGAATAAGACACACTGGAACAATGCGCTCCATGGTTTGTCACCCTGCCGGATTTCCCACCTTTCTCACTCCAGTTTCTTCCTCTAGGGCATGTTACAAGACAGATGTGAGATAGTATGCCATATTTATTTTAAGAAATCACTGATTGGGAGACTAAAATTGACATTTATGTCTACTTTTATAAAAGGTAAATCTTGGAATATCTACCCAGTATAGTGCATTAAAAGGGAAAGACTCCTAAAAATCCCATGACAATTTATGAATCTAATAGTATTTTCTGTAGCTTTAACTGGAACCTGGAAGTGTTTGATTGTACTATACACAGACAATCTGTTCCCAGAACACAATCAAATGGACCTAGTGTGCAAATAATTAAACTCTTTACTGTGTCCATCGCATCTTAGCTGTGAGCCAGGATCATCAAACAAGATTCAGGTTAGACATCTTGGAGGTTTCCTGGTGCTACAACTTCCAATCTTCTAAATGTACTCTCTATCACAGCAATGTTTTTCAAAGCTGATTTCTCAAAAATCAACTTCTTGGATCATGTAAATTGCTCCATTACCCCTAAAATGCCCCTCAAACAGCAATAAATGTCATACTCTGGCTGAGTCCTTGAACTATTTTCAGTTCCCAATCACTTGAAAAATTAGAGTTCTCAGATGTCCCTGAGAGTAGAATATCTAAAGCTCGAATTTTAGCTAAATAGGTAGGAATCTGTATGGCTCAGAAAGTGAACAAAAATGATGAAAAGTCTCTAATTTGTAAGGCTCTGAATTCTCCTGACATTTTGAATCATTGTTTGGCACTGTTCAGGAAGGTCAGCTTCAGTTACAGAGAGGTCAGAGACTTGTAAGGGTCTGGCTCTCTGCTGAATTAACTCCCTGTCTGATTTGCCTTCCAAGGTTATCTTCTGCCCCTTAACTTTTAAACTAAGGTATCATGCATGAAACTATAGGAGACAAAGCAGTAAATGGGCCTTTCTGATGGGGAAAGAAAAAAAAGATTGACTGGTTTAAGAGTTTGTACTGAAATGTGGAAAATACGAGGATTGAAGCACTGTTAAAAAAAAAAAAAGTCTGAAGTCAGCCTAAGCGTGTGCTGTATTGAGAATCCCAAACAGGCTAATAAAGAAAGAGGTGCTATAGGGTTATCAAAATTATTATCAAAAAGCTTTAAAAGGAGAAGATGGAGAAAGCAGGAACTCAAAGTTCTCATGAAGGGCAAATAAAATTGACCTCTGAAAACCAGAAAACATTAAAACTACTGAGTCATACCTTATGCTCTTGACTTTGTATCAATTGTGAAGTGCATTAAATAGTTCAGCACAATGATAGCTAAAGTTTGGGAGCTTTTTAATAGTGTTCAGACGTTTTTATAAATTTCAATAGATACAAGACTTTCGTTCTCATAATTTCAGTCACACTTTCCTGCCTCCAATTTGCTATGTTGTGTGGGAGACAAAGTCAGTTCTACTTCCCAGGAGCTGCAGAACCTCATTTATCAGATGTACCAGAGCAAAATACAGGAAGAAAAGGCATCAGTGAACCAAAAGAAGAGGCTGAACCCCATCAATACTCCCTGAGACAGGAACTGGCACTGCTGGAGAATAATTAACAGATGCTCTGTGTATTGTATGCTTATCATTCAGGAATAGTCTATCTACAGACATTCTGTTCATATTATTTCTGCATTTTGCTTACTTCAGAATGTAGAAAATTACTCATATGAAAAACAAAAGTCTTAGGACCCTGAAATTTAGTGAAAGCAATGAAGAAAGTATATGTTAGGTACATTTAACAGAGCATGGTTTTCCTTTGTCCCGTCTGTTCTAAATATTTAATGTTTATTAGTTCATATTATACCCCTGAAAACCTAGACTATATGATTATATCTATTTTATCTATGAGAAATGTGAGATTTTGAGAAATGAAGAAACCTTACCTTATATATAGTGGTCTGAAAATTGAGATTCATTCCAACAAAATCTATCAAATATCGAAATCAATGGTGCCTCTGATAACACTGGGATTAGGACATGACAGATCATTTTATAAAAAGGTAAAGTAAGAACTAAGGTGTGGAGAAGGAAGACCCTAATGATGATTCATAGAAGTCCCCCAACTCCCTAAAATATGAGTAATATATAAAGATGTCATGATAGCTAATCTTGATTTCAACTTCATAAGCAAGCAAACCTCCAAGGAGACACTCCAATACTGAGAGCATCACTGAAAATGATTTCAATGGATTTATCTGAAGAGGGAAGATGCACCCTAAATGTAGCTAGCATGATCAGCATGGACTGGATTCCAAGATTGAATAAAAAGGAGAAATTGTGAAAAACACAGGCAATTTTCTCTCTTCTTCCTGACTACAGAGACACTGTGACCTTATTTATGTTCCTTCTGATGCAACTGGAGCTGGTCTTGATGCCACCACGCCTTCCCCAGCATGATGGGTTTTGTCCTAAAACTATCAATCTTCTTCCTTAGTTGCTTTTGCCAGGAATCTTGTCAAAGCACCAAAGAAAGTCACTAATATAGATTAATTTGGTTTCTGAGAGAGAGTAAACCATTTTATATACACATATATTCATATATGATGAGAAAATGAAAGAGGAGACAAAAATATTTAAGACATTATTTTAAGTGATTAGAAAGGCCGAGTTCTAGAGTCAGTCATCAGGATGCTCCACACCCAGGAAAGCTGGTGGAGCATTTTTATCTGAGCTCAGGAGAGCTGATGGTGTGTGTCCCAAACTGAGAGGAGGATGAGATGGGCAGCTCATCAGTCATGCAGGGAGACAGAAACCTCCCTTCACCTATCTTTTTGTTCTAAGAAGGTTCTCAGTGAGATGGAGTTGGATTAATCACTGATTCAAATGCTAGACTCGTCTGTAAACACTTTCACAACGACAGCCCAAAAGAATATTTAATCAAATGCTAGGTACTACCACACATCTTCTGTCTTGGGGTCAGGCTTTAGATGGCTGTAGATTGAAGAAGAAGGGGTGCAAAAAACCCTGAACTCTATGTTCTCATCAGGATACCTGGGCAACCATGGTTCACACTCTCTTCTTTAATAAAAAAAAAATGGTTCAAAAACCTTTGTGTCCTAAATATATCTGTCTTATGTTGAGATTATCATTCATTGAATGTGCAAAGTACAGCCCATTCGACACCTAAAATTAACTACTAAAGACATGAACCAATTAAACGTTACTGATTCTCTGTACCTTAGCAGGTATTTTTCCAATCCCTTCAGCCCTCCCTTGGGCTGACCAAACTGTCAATGACAATTATGAGTGCAGCATCCCAGGAGACTCGCATGTGTCTGTGAAAGGATAGCATTCACCCTAAGAGATGCAAAATTTTGAAAATTTATCCTGAAATTCAGGAAACCATTTATAATGTATTCTCCTACTTGCAGACTTTAAGAAACACCTTATTCAGATTATTGATTGAAGTGTACTTTAAATGGCCTCTATGTTAATGTGGATTGTGAGTGAGAATAAGTACTTTTTTTAAATGATTTTTATTGAGCTCTACATTTTTCTCTGCTACCCTCCCTGTCTCTCTCCTCCTCTTCAACCCTCTCCCAAGGTTTAAGGATATCTTCCAGGCAAAATACACATGTCTCATTAACATAATTTAATAAAACAGTTAGTGCATTTTAGTCCATCTTGAGGTTAGACTCTAGTTTTATGTGGATTGAAGAAAGATGGGTAGAAAGAACTCTTAAGACCATGATCTCATCAGGGTACCAGGACAGCCATGGCTCCATGCTGTGTTCCCTAACAGTGAGATGTTTTCAAAGCACTTGTTTTTAATACCTTTCTTTTATAGATTACCATTCTTTTAATGTGTAAGGCAAAATCTAGTCCCATTTTCCTTTAAAGTTTAGTTGGCAGGATGCACAGCTATCATAAGAATTATTTGCTACATAATGTAATAACAACACAAATCAAGAAAAAGAAACATTTCTTAACTTTATTCTCTGTGACCCCTATTTATTTATGCCCCTTAATTAATTCTTTGTCCTTAGTTTTCTGTACCTTGCCCTAACAAGATATGCTGGCCTTGGTTATATGTATAGTATATATACCATTTTGTCATTTGAGTTTGTCAATTGTGACAGCTGTCTTCTATATTACCATGCACAGTTAACATTTTAGTGGCAAGTGGTATTTACTTGGGAATTCATTTGCTGTTAGAGGAGAGGATTGTGATTATATTTGTGCCAGCAAATATAATATGTGAATTCTTACCCATATATTCCCAAATGTTTTGAGTATTTATATTGTTTCTGAAACAGATGTTGGTACCTTTATTTCTTTTTTATTTCTATGTGCTATTTTATCTAATATTCTCAAACTTCCATGAATGGTTGAGGGGTTCGTCTAATAAAAATGAGATAAATAAAGCAAATGAGACTAATAAAGCTCATGGGCTTGCACTCTGTTTTGCCTGAGGGACAAGAAAGGTGACAGACAAAAAGGGAAGGTCATCAATATTATTGTCAACTTGTGTCTCATTTGTATGAGGTCCACTGATCTCCTATATTCTCGTTCTACTCCAGAGGAAAAAAGCTTTCCTTTTGAGAACAGTACACACTGCAGCAGTGTTTTAAGGGTTGGTTTTCTAGTCATTTAGTGTCTGGTAAGATGTTTTTATGAGTAAACATGTTGGAGCCCACAAGACTAAACATTGAATGCACAGCTGACAGACCAATAGGCAGATTCATGGAAAGTGTGTACGTCTACGTCCACATAGAGCAACCCATTGCGGAGCTGTGGGAACACTTGGCTTTTGGAAAAGTCACTATCATATCTATGGAAACCTTGGGAAGCCATAATTCTTCCCTTCGAAATGGTATTCATTCCCAAAGCATCTCAACAGTGTAACTTCTGCATGGGCAATGGAGTGACCTTGCTCTATTCCCCCACACCATGAGTCCTTGGAGCAATGGTATTCACTCTTCATTCTAACAGTCAAATTTACATAGTCAATCCCACAAAATTACCTGCTAACAGACCACTTAGAAATTTCTGTAGAAGACAGGACTGAGCAGGAAGGCAGCATGCCCCACCTTTGCTAACAAAGAAATCTGGGCGTCCTCAACGTTGGTTATCACCAAAGAGATTAGATGAGGAGAATGGATGAATCAGGATTCAGGGATGGTTAGTAACTTTATCTAATGGTTTGGGATGTCAGATACTTCCCCATGGATGCTGGCTCCTTCCTGGGTCAGGTCACCTGTTCCAGAGCACTGCTTTATCAGGTTCTACCTGCCCCTTTTTGTGATTTTGATATGCATATTGTCATTGTCCTTACCTATGGAATTTTCCAGCTATGTCCGTAAAAGCTAGAAACCTCATGGAGAGCAGCCCTTCCTCTTACTTTTCTTTCTTCACTACTTCTACTTCTTCCCCTTACTCTCCTTCTTTCTTCTCCTTGATCTTCCCCTAACTCTTCTTCTTATTCTTCCTCTCCTCTGTGCCCCCTTCACTTCATTTTTCCCCTTGTATGAAAAGTAAAATGATGTAGAAGTAACGTACGTGTGATAGTTTTTTACCCTCAGATCCTCGCCTGCCACAAACATCCAATTCTGAGCCCTGAGGGAGTACTGAGACTGGTACTCAAAGCATCCAATAGAAATACTCTTAAAGCAACATTCTACAATCACTAATATTTAGCTAAAATTTTATTCTATACAGCAATAAAATGATTCCTAATCACTTATTGCTATACCCATCATAGATCAGAGCATCATTCAGAACCTCATCAGAGAAGCTATGTGCAGGAGATAGTAATTAGCACAGAAATGCAATAACCAGACAATGCAGAAAGAGTGAGAGACTTTGCAACACTCAGGCACAAATGGGATGTATTCATCAACCCCTCCCTTAAAGGCTCAGGGATCTATGGAGAGAAGGCAGGAAGAAATCAAGAACCAGGAGAGACCAATGACACCAAGGTTTGAAGATACAGTAGAAGTGATACACATATGAACTCACAGATACTTAGGCAGCACATACAAGAAATGTGCAGATTCAAACCAGGTAGGACCCCAGGACTGAGAAAGGGAAGTGGGGAGAAGATATTTTCCCCAGGAAGCTAGTTGCCACTGATAACTGCCTGCTAAGCAAGGTAAAATTTGCTTTCTCCAATGGAGTGGTACTGGATATAGCAACCACATTCCAAGGCAGGCCCCAGGTATAGTTGGCCAGCACAAAACACACTCCATGTATGTTGTGCGAAATTTTTGTTTTGTTTGTAAGGTTTTTCACATTTTTTTGTCTTCTTGGATTTTGGTTTGTTTGTTTGGATTTTTGCTTGTTTATTTTTTGTTGTTGTTTTGTTTTGTGTTTTGTAGGGAGAGAAGATGAGGTTGGGTGGGTAAGGATGTAAGAAGGTTCTGAGAGGAACTGTGGAAGGGAACAACATGATCGAGACATATTTTATGAAAAAAATAATTAAGAACATTTTACTTAAATTTTTGCTCTAGCTAAACTTCTGTTATGTTGGAGTGGATTAGAGTAGCTTTTGTAGTCATGACATTTAGGCATGTTTCAAAGTATTACTCTAGGTTCTCCTGCACTATGTATTTCATCATTTTTAGAGTTTATCCACACCACAAGAAAATATTCATTCCAACTGTATAAATATATATTTATTTATGGAATTTTTATTGGTTCTTTTTCATAACTGCCTTTCCTCCCGTGATTGTCCTATGTTCTTCCTTCTACTGTTAAGTACCTTTCCCTATATCTATTAAACATAGTTTAATAACTGTGATACTTATTCGCTTATTCTAAAATCTGGGCTATCTCTGGCCACATTGGTGCTCATTGTTTTGTGTTTGTTGTTCTTTATATTTTCTCCTCTCTTGATGAATGTTTATTCCTTCCAAGTATCATGCTATTTTTCTTTTCAGGAAACAACTACTTAATTGTGACCTGCAAATCTTATCTCCTATACAGTAGTTCATAGTTGTTTATTTTGTTTTACTTCAACAGGATTGTTTAGAGTCTGTCCACACATGAAGAGCTCAGAGATCTTCCAGAAACCCGAGCACAGTTTATACATAGAATTTTCTCCTTTCATTTTCTATGATTTTATTCTTGAAGTCTGAAATCTTCAAAAGTCTGAGTTTCAAGACTTTATAACTAGCACTTGACTTCAGACTCAGAGACCAGGAAATTCAGCTTGTGAGGGAAGAAGGCTCTCTAAGGTTCTATCTGCTAATGTTCAATAGCCCTCCTATTCTCTTTGGCTTCCTTAGGTAGTTATGATTGTGAATACTGTAAAGTTGATAGGTGTCATCAATAGGAAAGTAAGTTAAGTATGGTTGAATATAAATTCATCTGGCCTTTTAAAAACAGAATCTTTCATGGTAAGTTGTCTTATCTTTAAAACAGAAAAAGAGGAGAAGGAGGAAGAAGAAGACACTAAGTTAAGTGGGTTTAGAAGAAAGGAGTGGATCTGAGAGCAGCGAGGAAAGATGATAAAATCAAAACACAATGCACAAATTTCTCAAAAGAAATAACATTTTTTCTCTAAAAAAATTCTGAAGAATAAAATCAATATGCAGAAAGCCAAACCAAACCCATCACATAAAGATCCCTGGATATAAGACTACTCCAAATGAAAACTAACTAACTAAAGCTAATGCCACAGGGACAACCCAATGTCTGTTCATTAAGCAGCCTTCTGGTTCCGGGCATGCCCTTACAGTTTCTGTAACAACTCTACCACGGGCTCCAGTCACACAAATCTGAGCTCCTGCCAAGGTCTTCTGAGTCAGCCACCCTCTGCTAGTTTGTCCCACCCTCAACAGGAGTTTAGATTCTCTCTCTTCACACAATTAGTCACCCATTTTCTGCTGAGACAACTCTAAACTTTTTTCCAAGCCTGATTTTCTTTGTTCCCTATATAATGGGTAAATTAAGACAAATTCATGAATAAAACCATGCAAGTGGAAAACATTGCAGCAGTCTGCTTCCCGAAACATGTGATCTCAAGGAAGTCATTTACATCATGAAGGAATGGTGTCATCCACACCGGTTCAAACCCAAGGTTTGACCTTAGCTGTGTAACATTGGACAAAGCATTTAGCATCGCTGCCTTAGACCCTGCCCAGTAAGGGCATAACACAAAGCTACCTCAGAGGCTTGCTTTTGGATGCCTCAATAACTGCTGCAATCTTCTTCATCTAGACCTTGCTTTTTCTCTGGGACTCATGGGTAGAATTCCGTTTGAAAGAGTAACAGTTTTCGTGGAACAAACGATT
Source organism: Ondatra zibethicus (assembly GCA_004026605.1). Lineage (NCBI taxonomy): Eukaryota > Metazoa > Chordata > Mammalia > Rodentia > Cricetidae > Ondatra > Ondatra zibethicus. The sequence continues at coordinate 41,950 of PVIU01003631.1, forward strand.
AAAATTTAAAATTTGTTCATTGAAGCCAACAATAGCTTTTCAGTCACATAAAAACATTTCTATTTCTTGCTATATAAAGTATATACTGCATTATTTCCATGCCAATATGATTTTTATGTGAGAAATGATCACCTTCAATTCATCTATGGAAATTTTTGACCTTCCTTAAGGCTAAACAAATAAAAGACCTAACATAACACCTAGTCAACCCTAAAACCACATTTGAGCTCACCCAACTGATGAGCTCTGCTTTCTCAGTTTTCAGGGAAAAAAAAGCACTTATTTTATTGCTTTTTTTTCCTGCTGTTTTGTTTCTCCATTTGCTACTCCTGGGAATTGAACTCAGAGCCTTTTGTCTATAACTCTACTTCCCACAGTTCTTATTTGGGCTACTTGACAATAATAACTAGCATGTTTTTCCTTGAGTCTTTAGAAATATTTACACAAATTGTTAGCATTGAATTCAATGATGAGTCAAGGTATGGGAAATATGACTAATCTGTTGAGAGCACTACTCTTACCAGGGACCTGAGCTCCATTCGCAGCACCCATGTCGAGCAGTTCACAACACCCTGTACTTTCAGTTTCAGGGGAACCTATGCTTTCTTCTGAACCCCAAAGGCACCTGCACTCACATGTGTACAAACCTACACACACACATATATATATATAATTAAAAATGAAATAAAATATGTATAACTCAATAGCTTTTATCAGAAAAATAAAGTTGAATACATTATATTTCTTTAAGTGACACCTAAATGACACTGTCTTTTTTTGTTTCTCTTTTTTTTTCCATACATTGTTTTGTTTTATTTTTTTCATTCAAGAACATAATTAAAGAAATAAAATTTTTACCTTTCTTCCCCTTCTCCCGGTCCCCTCCCACTATCCCCCCACCCCTCCTCCCTCCCCCTTCTTCCTTGAAAGAGGGCATGGTGCCCTACCCTGTTGGAAGTCCAAGGCCCACCCCCATCCCTCCCGGCCTAGGAAGGAGTGCATTCAAAAAGACTCGGTTCTCAAAAAGATAATACATGCAGAACATTGATGATTATCTTGATTACCATTATAGAAATTTCATCCGATGGATGGAGATAGAGACAGAGACCCACATTCACATCAGAGCAATGGATTGAGCCCCCAAGATGCAGGTGAAGAGCAGAAGGTGGGAGAAGATGAGTTAGGAAGTTAGGACCATGAGGGGCTGGTCCACCTACTGAGACAGTGTGCCTGAACTAATGGGAGAACACCAATCCACCTGGACTGGGACTGAATGAGCATATGACACTGTCTTTTTAAAAAGAAAAAAATTTCTCTCTAGAGTATATTTTCAGAATCTGGAAACAGACAATTAAGTTTTAATTTCTAAGTAATGGCATATCTTAAATTCCAAATCCAGCCGCATGGCCCCTTTGAAGCAGCACAATCCATAGCCAGCAAAAACTGCTTAATGGTGGATATCACACCTTGTCTCCTGGGACCTGAGAAGGTGCAGTAAATAGTGCTGTGAACGAGTCTATAGATGCCTAGGAACCATCTGTGCACAGTGGTATCAATGACAAACCAAGTCATTTCATCTGTCGTCCCTGAAGTCAACCTCCTACATCAGAGAGCAAGACATACACTGAAGCCGAGTTTCTTTCTCCTGGGTTGGCAGAGGCATCACCTTTCCATCTGACTCTGAGCAAAAAAGAGCTTGGGAGCACATTAAGCCTGCCTGTTCTGCAGAGCTTGTTCCTGCTGCAGGGGGAATGATTCTCGGAGGCTGCCCTTCCAAGCTGTTCCCACAACACCCATCTGGAACTGTTTACATGGGGGCAAACCTTCCCGGTTTGCTTCTCTACGTGACTACTTGTGTGCTACCTTAGCTAATGCTATTCTGTGGATGCAGGTAAATGAAAGCAGACCACTGTAGTGAGTGGAGGGGAGGCAAAACACAGACTTTTTGAAAGTGCAATGTAATGTGTCTCAGGTCGCACAGGTACACAAGCAAGTTTCTAGTGCATAGACTGCCTTGGGGCACTGGAGGCCCCACAAGGTGGGCACGAAGCTGGGCCTGCTGTCGGCCCATTGGCAGCTGCTTTCTTCACACCTTTAGATCTTGACTTTGTCATTCGCCAAACCAGTAGATTGTTCTACGTCCTCAAAGGCCAGGTTATCTCTAAGTCAAATAACCTATTATTTTTCCAAGTTCATTCATATCATTGGCAAAATTCGTTTCCTGGCTGTGAGAGGACTGAACATCTCATTTTCCAGTGCTCGGTCGCTGCAGACAGCTCAGTTCAAGAGGCCATTTTAACATGTCTATTGTTGTTGTCCTTGGTCAACTCATATTTAGACAGGCAAACTGGGGAGGCCTGTGGTTACAGCTTTCGACATTACTAAGAGGCACAAACTCACAGCAAAATTCCCAATTCTCTGGTTCTTAAAAACTTTCCATCTCCTTTTCTGCAGTGATCACTTAGCCTTGAGTACAGAAATGGTCTTACAGATATATCCCTTGGGACTGGGCTCCACAGCTCTGCATTTTCGTTGGCTGTGACTTTCTATAATGACCTTGTCTGTTGCAAAAAGAAGTTTGCTTGATGATAGATGAGAACCACACTTATCTGTGATTATAAAGAGATAGTAACTTTCATTTTCTTCAAATATTTTACTTTGCTATCTCTCATGTTTATAAACATTACTTTAATGATGTAGACTTTTCTGTATAATCTCAAATTTTCTCTTTATTGGCTATCTGATATGAGAACAAATAATTTAGCTTAAGTTTGTCACATTTAGATAGGTATAATGTCAGTACACTAATCCTCTGCCAGTGAGAGATCTGATGACCTATTTTATTATAAGTCAGTTTGAACAGTGTTCAGCACTTGTCAATGCTCAATATTTCTTATATTGACAATGTGATTCTCTCATGTCAAACCATCTTGTTGACCAGTTTGATAAGTATGGAATTTTTATAAATAGGTTTTAAATTTTCTTTGATTCTTCAATAAATAATGACTATTATTTTTACATCTTTTTTTAATTACTAACATATTAGCTATTATAGTTAATAATGTCTGACCAGGACTTTTTTATACTACCAATTACCACAGATATTTTGTCTTTCTTTTGAATTTGATGAAAATCTTCCCAATATTTATGCAATTTGTGAAGATAAAATTGAAATATTTAATCAAGTAAGGAAAAACCTTTCTATTTTATATATCCTCAAAGTGAGTCGTCAATTGTCCTTTTTGATACTATTTCTGTAACTATTTCTATAACATCTATTTCTTAAAATTTAAGGAATGTAATTTATAAAATGAGACTTATTATTATTGAAATGTATTCTTTCCTAGGCTATATAGCAGTATAGTTTAAATCTATGGAATATTTTTATGCTTTCAAGGTTTATTTCTCTTTCCAATGTCTTCTTGAGTCTATGTTTAAATAATTTGATTTTGAACTAATTTTTGAGATTGAATAAAATAAGGCATTGTTTCAGCTAGGACCCTCATTTAGGAAGTCTTAAGTCTTAGAAAGACCTGAGTCTTAGTAGTTTACCATAAGGTAATACCTGGTTCCAAGAAAGACCACAAACTGAGACCAACAAGGCACTACCTAGACACAGACATCCAAAGAAAATTCCTAACCTTCCAACCATTGTAGATAGGATCACCTGTCAGCACATACCCATTGCTTTCCACCAGGACACCCCTAAACAAATGTCAGCCAATAATAGGTCCTAAACCTTAGAAATACCTTACCCCAACCTCTGCTATTAAAAATCCCCACCCCAGCTGAATTTGGGGCTCTCTGATGATGCCAATGTGTCGGACACACAGAGAGTCCAAGTTAGAACTTGAGTAAGAATAAAGGCTCTTTACTTTTACATAGAGGACTTGGTCTCCTAGTTGGTATTGGGGGGGGGGGAACTTTGTGAACTGGGTATAGTAGTACTTCCTCAAATAGGCCATACCTTCCTTAACTTCCCAAATAGGGCCATCTACTACAGAGCATATATTCAAATATCTGAGCCTTGGTGGACATTCTCATTCAAACTACCAAATTTTAGAAATGTCTTAGACTAAGAGAGGTATTGGTCAATTGCCAGCTGGCAGCCAGCCTGACAATGTTGCCCATTTGATGCTGACTTTAGAGTCCGGAAGAACTGTGGAATCTTGTTCTGTGGTTTCAGATAGTTGCTGAGACCAGGCGTGTGCCGTGGAAGTTCCTGTGAGGAGGCCCTAATAGGCCATTGCGTGTCAGCATGGAAGTGAAGCCTGAGTTGTGTTGGAGATCCTAAGATGTTGGAGATGCCAGAGCCATGAAATATCTGCCAAGAAGAACGGGACACGCTTAATAGAACCAGCCCAAGAAGATGAAGTCAAGCTGTACTTGGACCTAGAGAAATTGGTATTGTCCTCTTAGCCTTTGGTGTTGCTTTGGATGTAGCATTTCCTCACTATGCCCATATATCTCCCTTTTGGAATTGTAATCATAATGTATATTTGGTGACATTATATATTGGAAATATGTCATTTGCTTTTCTATTTCACAATTAAAAGATTGGAAGAGAACTGGACTTTTAAACTATTAAGACTGAAAAACTACTGGAACTTTTGGAGTTAAAGTAAATGCCCTTGGCATGATAATATGGCTAGGAACCGAGGGGCCCAGAGAATGGAGTGCAGTAATTTAAATGAAACATGCCTCCAAAGTCTCAAACATTTGAATACTTAATTCACACAGTTGGTGGCACTGTTTGGGTAGGTTTAAGAAGTGTGGCCTTTCTGGAGGAAGTATGCCACTAGGTAAATAAAGACTTTGAGGTTTCAAAAGCCTCTCACTATCCCCAATGTGCTCTCTCTACTTCCTGTTTGCATTGTAAGAGGTGAGTTCTCAGTTGTTGCTCCAGTCACTATGCTTTCTTGTTGCTGTGCACCCCAGCATTTTGGTGATGGATTCTTATCCCTATGGAACCATAAGCCCCAAATGAACCCTTTCTTCTAAAACCTGTCTTGGTCATGGTGTTTGTTTGTTTATTTGATTGCAATTTTTCACAGCAAGAGAAAAGTAACTAAAACAAGACTGAGGGCTGGAAAACCCCAAATGCACGTTGGGTTCTTCCAGTGGTGGCCAACAGAATTCAAGAGAATAACTCCTCCACTGTAACTATTGATTGGAAGCATCACCCCAGCCCCTGGCACCTATCCTTGGAGCAGGAATGGAGCAGGAAGTTCCATTTCAAATCCCCTCACACTGGGAGTTGCCTTAGTCCGGACTCCACCTCTGGAAAAGTCTGCCAAGCATTGACCCCTCCCCAGGGAGGGTCAGGACCACTCCCACAAGCTATTTAGGCTGCCATCGAGAAAAAGAACACATGTTGTCTTTGGGTTTTGCGTGGTCCCTCTCCCCCCTCTTTGTCTCTGTCTCTCTCCCTCACCATGCTCCCGGACACCCAAGAGCGCTGCAGTTATTAAACATAGGCATTTTTATTCGGTCTAATTTGGTCTGATTGGGATTATTTGCATTATTGGAGAGGCTTGTCTTAAGAATATTCCTAATATATGGAGGTTTCCCACCGAGGGGATCTGTTTTTCCCACGGGCTCAGTGCTGCGTGCTAGAAAACGCCCTTCTCACGCTCTCTCTGCCAGGCTAAAATCTGCTTCGACTTGGTGAGTTCCCTTTTGGGATTACATGGCTGGTAGGGTTAGGGGACCCATTCACTTGTCAGGCTTCCCGTTGAAGTCTCAGCTATGCTGGAAGTCCGACCCACTCGGTAACCCCTGCCTCCCTGAGATGAGACTTGGGTGTGTTTGGAGACATCCACCACTCATTTCTCATGCATCCCCATTTTGACCTGTGGATACATTGCGACAGGCTTGAGTTCCAATAGGCATGGTCTTCTAATGGGTCCTTGTGATTCCAAGCAAGTTACTCAAATGCCCTTGGGTGGTCTTTTACAAAAATCCTTTTAAATTGGGGCTATCTAACATCTAACATCTAACATAAAGCAAACAAGGCTCCGTACCCCATGATTTCTAGATGCCTACTACCCCCACTTCCCTCCCCCTCCCTGCTTCTTTAAACTGTTTGCTGGTTGTCTCACTCTGAGCCCCTTCCCCCTCCCCCTCTAGCTATTTTCTGTCTGTTTCACTCTGGGATTTTAAAACAAATCTATTTCCCCTGTCCCTCCACTCTTCTGGCTTCTGCCATCTAACTACTCTGGGATTTTTAAGTTGGTCAACTGTTATATTTGTCTATCTATTAGAATAATATGGCCACAGTATGTCTGTGTAACTTTGTAAATGTTTTCATAGTATGTGGATTTATGTTTCTGTGTGCATGTGAGCTTGTCAAAAGATAACTCCAGACTAAGACAGCTCTGGAAAAATACAAACACGTGGGTAACCAACATTTTGACTTCTCTGCCAATCTTTTGTTAAGATATTTTTAATGTTTTTATTTATTCTTTGAGCATTTCATGCAGAATATTTTGAGCCTATTTTTCCCCTATCCAATCTCCATAAAGATTCTCCCCTACTCATGTACTCATGTTCATGTCTTCTCTCTTTTAAACATA